>JAOYMU010000263.1:53511186-53522620 GCA_025802295.1 Psammodynastes pulverulentus
TTTGTCTCTCATAGTTGAGGTCTACCTATGATGCCAATTACAGGCCTCTCTCATCTTTTTAAGTGGGAGAACTTGTACAATTGGTGGCTGACTAAATACTTTTTTGCCCCACTGTACCTCTTTGCCCACTTCGCACAACAAGTGGGAGCATTAGCTGCACCCACTTCCTGATAGCTCATTGGGTGCACCAAGCCTTTTCAGTTTCAAGGATGTAAACCCCTGAAACCTTTTCAATCTTTTCCTTCTTTTTCTTGGTAATGACAAGAGGTGGGACTTTGCTTCCATCCAGCAGAATAGCCAATATGCACGTAACACGTGCACTTAATGGATGGAATATAAATAGGTGTGGCACCCCTCTGGTCAATAGTTGTTTGGGCTCCTTCGCCCATAAATACTGCAGTTTCATCCATCGCAATCATGTTGGCAAGCTTGTATTTGGAAAAGTCAATACCATCAACAAAGGACTTGAATGCAAGTGCATATTTGACAAGTTCAGCATCTTCCAGCTTGAAAAGTGAGGTGGATCTCCTCAGAGACAGTTCATATCGCTGAAGGAAGCTGTCCAGCCAGTGTTGAGAGGCTTTGAATTGTTCCTGGGTAACTGCCAACTGTGGTGCCATTGCAAGGGCAAATGCTTGAATATCAGCTCTTCGTACAACCAAAGCCTTTGCTCTCCTGTCAGCGATCCATTCAGGGATGCTGTCTTCAAGTTCAAGAAATAATGGTTGACAACCTGATCCACACTTGCACTTCTTACCATTTCCCTCCTGCACCTGTTGACTGAGGTTATCGTACTGTACTCTCCATTTTTGGACCATATGGACATACAACATCTTGTCTTTGCAGAAAGCTGCCAGATTCTTGCCGCGAGATTCCTCCACGATTCCATTTTTAATTTCACAGAGTAGCTTTCTTTTTCAACTCATCTTGTCTGGTGATCAAAATAAAAGTCATTTTATATCATTAAATCCATTAATCCAAAACCCTGGTAGGGGTGGTAGTGGTGATTGGGATTTGGCATTGTGGTTTCCCTGTGTGTGGGTTCTGTGTGTGGGTTTCCTCCTTTCCCTCTCCCACTTCCTTCTCTCCCTCCCATTTGTTTCTCTCTTTTTCCTCCCCCTTCCTCTTTCTTTTTTTCTTTTTTTTCTTTTCTCTCTGTCTCCCATTCTCTCATTTCTCTCCTTTTCCTCTCTCATCCTCTCCCTCCATCGTTTCCTCCTTTCTCGCTCCCACTCCCTTCTCTATCTAACTAAATAAGGAACTTGCCCGACCTGTGCAAGTTCTGGACACAGCAAAAACATGCTTTCAAGCCCGTCTTGGCTTGGCACTGGATCCTGCCTCACCTTCACTTGGCCATCATGCCTTCAATTCCTCTCATTCACCCACCCACTCACCCACGCAACCCCCAAGACACCCAACCTTTCTTCCAATCACACCTTACGCTATTCAAAAAGCCCACTTCTCCCTCACTTTCCCCAACCAGTGCTTGTTGCAGCCTCACCCTTTACGCCGCTGCCACCGCCCCTGTCCCAGCCAGACCGCCATTAATGCCCTCACCTCGGCCAGTCATCTCAACTGCAAACCAGAAGAAAAAGCCAATCGCCAGTGCTCCCCAGCTCCAGGACCTCCCCATTCTCTGATTTATTTCCTCGAGCGGAGCAGAGCAGAGCAGAGTGACAATGGAAGAGTCCTCAAATAAAAGGTGCTGGTAAGGAGTGGGTGTGAGGCGCGCATCACTAGGTCTTCCGCTCTTTTTGCGGTGACCAATAGCAACACAGAAGGAGCGTGGTGGCCAGCTAGAGTTGGGGGAACGGCCGTTAGGTAAAGGTGTGTGATGTGCATGGAGCATGTTCCCCCTCCCTTTCCCCCCTCCAGCCTCTCCTCCTCACCTTGTGTTGTTTGCATGGCAAGCAACCAGAGGAAACACCAGTAGAACAATTTATAAATGGCAGGGACCAGCTGCGCATGTGTTGTAATATTTGGAGGGGGCTTAGTTTCAGGGGGGCTTTGTTTAACGCCTGCGCTGCAAAGCGCGATTGGGCCTATTATCCAGACATGTCCTAAATAGAGGGAAACATGGTATGTAGTATTCTAAAACTCTTTTTGAAAAGCTGGCCAAGTTGAAAAGACTACCCCATGAGCAATAAAAAAGGCACATCTTAAAAAGGTGTAAAACCAAAATCAAGTCAGTCTTTGTAAATATAGAAATCATAATCTGGAAGAAAAATAATCTTGGGCCAGATTTTCCAGGTTATTTTATAAAATGTTCACAGGTACAAACTGAAAACCGCAGACAGCGACATAATAGCTGTAAAAAACAATAGCACAGGTTTATTAAATTAGGGTTTTTCAAAACTGTGTTCTGTGAACCTTAGGCTTCCCTGAGAATTTCATGGGTACCATGAGAGATTAAGAGGAAAGAAAATTTACCTGAATGCAGCCAGGAATGTCCATAGCAATTTTTCTAAGATATAAGGATTTTCTTCTTCTGAAAATTCCCATAACTACCATTGGGAGAATCAGAAGTTCTGGAGATATACACATACATTAACAGGTTCTATACTTCAAGAAAGTTTGAAAACCTTTATATTAAGCAGAACACAAATTCAAAGGCAAATAATTTCTACCAAGATGTGGCTCTCCTGAATTATTTTTCTCTGCTCTTTTTACGATAGTCTTGTTTTTAGAATAAAACAATATATTCATATTTATATTGGGTTAATGACTAATAATCAGAATGCAAGCATTCTATTCTGTATTTGTTAAGTAGGAAATATTCAGTGCTACCTTTCATGTTATTTTTAGGCACCTGTTTGGTAATTCGCCACAATAATATGCTGTTATGCCCATTTTTCAGCTTAAATTGCCATTTTTACTTTTGTCATAGCTCAAACATAAAGTTGCTTTATGGAGGCTTTGCACCTAACATCCAAATTGAACTAAACTGAAAAAACAGTCTTGATACTATGGAAATTGTAGTTTTACATAAAATGATGGAATTTGATTTTGATTTATTTTAAGATGGTTCACTGCCCACAGGTACTTGCTGAGATGAGCCGCCATACAAATATGGTTTTTTGATCAACAAACGAATAACAAAATAAAAATCAAGATGTCTGTCCAAAAATTCTGAACCTCTCACTGAAGTACAATTTTCAAAGTTCTTGAAAAAAAGTCGTAATAGATAACTTTGGGGTAAACCTAGCTAGCAGACACAGTGCAATTATTTAACTCTGCAATCCCACTGAAGAAAAACATAATTGCTAATTTTTGACTCAAGTACAAATAAACATCTAGAAATAGATAAGAGAATAAGAATCTCCAACACAATCATATTGTATTTATTTGCTTTAGTAAATAACTGCAAAAAATGGAGAACTATTTGTAGGCCTTAATTAAAAATATTGATATTTGACTAAAAAGAAAATATGAACCAACTCACTGGGCACTAAAGTACAGAGTAAATCAAAGGGTTCTTTCAGAGAATGCCCACCTCCTCAATACTTCAGAGCAAATAGCTTTCGAAAACAGTTTTTCTTTAGTTTGTGATATGACAAGGAAATCTATTTTTTTTTTTTAAAAAGCCAAACCATTGGTTAAAGCTACTCAGAATCCACGTAGAACCAACAACCTCTCACAAATGAAACAAAGATTGCGGGCTTCCTCAAGGCAATGATCAGTAAACAGAAACTTACAAATTTTGGAATGTGATGTGAATAGATGAACCAAAAACAAAACAAAACACCAACATCCAATCCAGGCTTAGTAAGGTTGAAGGATATAGAAGGAAAAGATAATGGAACAAATGGCAAAGGAACAGAAGCAAGGAGATCATGAAGAGCTACAGATATTATCAAGTTTAAATAAAATAGCATGTGTCTATGTAATTGCCAGGGATTGGATTGAACTCAAAGGCACCTGAGTCCATAAGTAAAAAACTACTGTCTTAAAAAAAAAATGAGAATCTATCAGTCTATCAAAAATGTGTTGAATTTATTAGACACACAGATAAGAAAATTCTAGACAACTTGATTTCAGCTCACTATTATTCCAATTTGGAATGCCTATATCAAGTGCCTTATTCACCCATCAGGAGTATAAAAGAAGACTCAAAAAGGGAAACAACTCACCCACCCGCGCAAACCTTTCCTATGTCACAGTCTCCTATGTTGGACCTCTGCTGTTATATTAAGACCATCCTAGCTTATTTATTTTAATATATTTTGCTGGAGCAAAAACTTAAGTATTAGACTTAAGTTTGGTACTATAGTAATTGTAGAATGGATTTTCTAAGATAACAAGCTGGATCTATTCTGCCATCATTTTATCTTTCCTTAACATCAAATCATAGAACTCCAAAAAGTTCTAAAGCTAAAACTAAAGCTAAAGGTTAGTAATTCTGATCAATCCTAATATAGATTTCACTACTTTGCCCCCTTTATGAAATTCTGTGCTTTATAATTTCTTTGTGCTAAGAGAAGAGGATTTATTGTTTATTATTGTTATTATTACCTATCAACATATTATCTGCAGTAGTTATAGTTAGCATAGTTATGGCAAAGTTAGTATAGTTTATCACTGCTTTACAGCTAGTCCTCGAATTACAACCATTTGTTTAGTGACAGTTTGAAGTTACAACAGTGCTGAAGTGAGCTATGACTGCTTTTCACACTTACAATAATTGCGACATCTTCATGGTCACTTGATCAAAATTCAGATGCTTGGTAATATAAATATAAATTTATGACTGTTCCTATGTCTTGGGATCATGTAATCACTGTTTGCAACTTTTTGACAAGCAAAATCAATAGGGAACTCAGATTCACTTAACAACTACTTTACTAACTTAGCAATTGCAGTAATTCATTTATAAACAAGGCAAAAAGGTCATAAAATGCAGCGAAACTCACTTAACAATTGGGCCGCTTAGCAACAGAAATTTTAGACTCAATTGTGATCATGTTGAGGGCTACCTGTAATGCTGCCAAATGTTATCAGCATGTAACTAAAGCTATACATTGAAAGCTTAACCAATCAAATATAACAGGAGTTCTATTTCTGTATTGCTACAATTGGTAACTTTAGTCTTCTGGATCTTCTGTGTCAGTTTGAAAATTGAATTGTTTATTCAGCTTTAATGACCACTTAGCAATAGGGTGAATATATTGCAATGTTCCAATCCTATGCATATATTCACCAAGGCAACATAGGAGCCATTTTATTCCAGAACATTCTAATATAGCAATTATAGGGCAAGCACAGCACTACTCATAGCAGTGCTACAAAACCACAGCACTACTCATAGTTAAAAATGCAGCAAAATAAGGTTTTCAAAAAAGAAATTGTTTGTTTCTGTGATATATTTTGTTCAGGCAGTTTCAAGCACATGTTCAGGGGTGGGATCTAACCGGTTCTTTCTAGTTCTATAGAACCAGTCTGCACAGTTTGGAGAACCGACAAATCATGCCACTGGCTGGCCTCGCCCCTTTTCTGCCCACCCCTTCCTGTCACTCATCTCACCCGCCAGCCATGGTTGCCCGCCTTCGCGATTGGTGAGTGACACTCTGCAAGCAAGCCCCAGTCGCTTACCTGCCGCTGCTCGCCTTTCCCCTACCAACTTGCCTTTTCCCGCTGCTCGCCTTCCCCCCACTTCACCTGCCTTCTCTGGAGAACACGTGGAGAGGCTCGTGTCGGTTCCAGCCGGGTCAGCAGCTGCTTTCCTCTACTGCTGTCCTAGCTGGGCGAGTGAGCGAATCTTTCCCAGCACAACGAAATTTAGCTTTGGGTCCTGCAAGTCCCCCTCCCATGGGAAAACGGCTCCGAGTGGCACAGAGGGAGCTGGTTGAATCCTGTTTCTCTTTGCCGCCCGGAGCCATTTCCCCATGGGAGGGGGACTTACAAGCTTTTCTATGCATAGTAAAGAGAAACAGGATTCTTCTCTGCTGCCCGAAGCCCTTTCCCAGTGGGAGGGGACTTGCAGGACCCAAAGCTAAATTTCACTGTGCTGGAAAGACTCTCTCGCTCTCCCAGCAAGAGCAGCAGGAGGAGAAAAAACAGGTCACTGGAGAACACGTGGAGTAGCTCCATGTGCTCTCCGGGTCAGCGAAGTTCCTCTGCTGCTCTAGCTGGGAGAGTGAGAGGGTCTTTCGGCAAGACGCCCCTCGAGGGAGTCTGGGACAGCTGATGGGCGGCTGCAAGGAGCTGAGCCTGGAAGCCCTGATGCACCATGTGGGTAGCCGCAGGGGCAAACAGCTGATGGGTGGCAATGGGGGAGCTGGTTCCAAAAGCCCCAACACCACCGGAATCGTTGCGTTGCCTTCCTTGCCACTGCGCCATTGCTGCCTCGCTGCCACTGCATCTCCCCCGCAGATATGGTGAGCCCTGGGCTGGGGCTCAACAGCTTGCCTTTTTCCCCCATGCCATGCTTCCTACTTTGGGAAGCGGGGCTGGGAAGGATGGTTGACCACCGGCCGCGGCCGCGCCTGCAGCAGGCCCCATAGGTTTGTGGCCACCTCCCACCCACCCACTTGGCTGGCTGACCGACCACCTCGAACCGCTGCTCCCGCCGACTTTTCTCCACGCCGAGACATTGAACCCCACTGCTCTCGCCGTGGAGGCGAGAGAAAGACCAGCCGTCTCAGTGCAGAGAAAAATGGCACATTGTCCCATATTCCTCTCGCTACGAGCAGCCTCTCGCACCTTTAAACTAGCGCGCTTCACAAATGAGGAGGAGGGGATGAGGTTGCTCGCGGCAAGAGGAATATGGGGAAATGTGTGACTTTTCTCCACACTGAGCTGCTCTCGCCAGTGACTCCAAATGTCTAATATATTTTGCCTAGCTAAGACTAGATTATCAAGGAAGAGAAAATAACATAAGACCAGCACTTCTGTACAGTACTTCTCAATGTTTGCAAGTAGCCCTATGAAGAAATGTACCCATGCAATTAATTTTAAAGACCTCATAAGATTACATAGAGATAAAATATGAAAGGGGACATCTTTGACAGTTGGAGGATGATCACAGGTTTATGTGGATTCTATCTCCCATTACAATCCAGGTATAGTTTTTCTAAATATATAACTTTTTTTCTCGCCCTCTCCACTTCTGATGCTACTTTGATTAACTTCCTCCCTTCCTCCTCCTCTTATAATATCCCCTGGTTCCAAAGACGTATATGTTCTGCACACTTTGCTTTTACACTTAATTCTTAGAAACATTTCTCCCCGTTTAGCTATTATAATGTACCTATTTAAGGTATCAGTTTCACCCTTTGATGCCTAGCAAAATTTAGTAATACTGCAGATTGGCTGTTTACATTGAAATCAGGTGCAAGATAGTGATGGTAGGTAAATTATTTGGCAGTTTAGTTTGATATTTATTTCAGTAGGCTGATTTTAGAAAGCTAAACAGGATCAGATCTGGTAAGTTTGGCTGGGAAGCCAACACAAAATAGAGTGTGTTGGGAAGGAAAGAAGGAAGATAGGATAAGATAACTTTTATTGTCATTTTTTACTGTAAGTACACTGGCACACATTAAAACTGAAATATATATATACATATCCATACACATACATAACACACATATACACATGCACTACACACACACACACACACACACACACACACACACACACACAAAATCATTGCCCATTTTGAATACATAGTGGAAAGGAAGAAAGAGTAATACATATTTATTATTTATTTATTTATTATTAAAATTTCTATACCGCCCCATCTCCGAAGACTCCGGTCGGTTCACAACAAACAACATCAACAATTTAAAACAGCCTATAATTAATTTCTATAATTTTAAAATCTTGGGGGTTTTTTTTTTTTTTTTTTTTTTAAATCCCATTTTTAAAAAATCCCCTGTGGTCATCCCAGGCCAGCCTGCTGGAAGAGCCATGTTTTTAGCTCCCGACGGAATGCTTTTAGGTCGGGGAGCACACGCAGTGTTTCTCCAATAGGGAGAAACAATACATTTTTTTATCTCCACCTGCATGAAAGATAAAGAGGTTTGACTTAGGAGCTGCTTAGGAGCTGCTTAGCACCAGAGCACAAGAAAAACTCCATGTTCACAATTCTCTAAATAGAGTACAAATCATGATGTTGCTCAGTTTTAAAGACCAATCTATAATTCAGATTCAGATATGCTAGAGGCAATAGGAAAAATGTAATGGGAAATGAGTAGATTTTTATGCAGTGACCCAAACTGAATAAACGCCATTAAATAAAACCTACAAATTAGAACTACAGGATAGAACACACAAAGTAAAAATACACAAGACAAAACATCTGCAAACCTACTTGCATTATTTTGCTGTCAGCAACATGTAAGTTTCACAAGCTGGGAAAGCAAACTGCGAAATTTAAAATTGTTTTTCTTACTCAAGAACACAGAGGACTCAGCCTTTGTGTAGAAAAAGTTGGCTGGCAAACTGTTCCTAATACAAATTAATTCTTCAGTGTATACATGATTTTTTTAAAAGGCAAATCTTCCAATTATTATCACATTTCATGCCCAAATATATTTTATTTCTTTTTTTTATGTTTTCCAATAAATTGAATAAATGAAGCCAAATGTCTAGTATAGCGATACTAGTGAAGCCAGCACATTAATTTATTAATATTACTGCTTCCTTAAGATCCCCTTAATTCCATCACATATTTCCCCAAGCCTGGGCAGGTAACACGCAAAACCAGGAAACAGCACATCTCCTTTAAGGAGTTATCAACAGGAGCTGCATAAATGTTCATGCTGGATCTAAATGCTGTACAACTCTGTATGGGTATCTGCATAGCAATTTTACCATGCAGATTTTAAAATAAAAAGTTGCAAATATATTAAAAGCAGCACAGGTGCATATGTCCACATTAATAATAATACTAAGTGATGATGGTGATGACGATGATGATAATATCTACAATTAGATTCACAGACTAAGATTGGTGGAAACTTAATAATTCAAGTCCTATACCAAGCACCTAAGAATTAAGGTAATGTCTGAGAATGTAGATAGTTACAAACAGGATAGTTTTTTTGTGAAATTAGGGTGTTCAGGTCCAACAAATTTAATTTTTTTAAATAGAAAAGTTATTTAGGTGTTGCTTCAAGGGCTCCAGTCATATTGGTATAATAGCATCTTTCTTTTTCAAAAATGTTCAAGCTTGATCTGCAAGTTCCAGTAGTTTGTAATTTTTCCCTCTTGCTTTTCTTCAATCCTAGTATTATCTGATATAGCAGCATCAACAAACCAGACTTTCTTCTTTTCAATTAGTGTTATATCAGGTATGTTATGAACAAGATGTCTGTCTGTTTAGATCTTGAAATCTGATAAGGTCATAACCCATTTATCTTCCAATACCTTCTCAACTTAATGGTCATTGTAGTTTTTGTTACATTCAGATCCAAACCTCTGACAAAATTTCCAATGAATAATTCTTTCAATTCAATTTATAGTATTATTAACATTCCGATCATACTGTTGATATTTAGGAACCAACAATATCTTTTAAGCTTATGCAAAAATATGGAAAGTACCACAATGTGAATGTAGCACTTATCTGCAGCTCATAACCATCCTTGAGTCAGAAAGCAGAAATGGCATTTTTAGTGAGTCAAAAATAGGTGTTAAATTTCCACTTACATATGTTTCAAAACATCTGAAGGACTGCATATCCCTTATATCTTTACATGGTATTAGAATGGATTTGCTGGTATTTGACTGGTAAGGCTGATGTTCAAAAAGTATTGCATCAAAACTTTTTTTAAGAAGATATCTGCTGGATATTAATTATGTGGCAAAGTTTGAGGAAATTCTATTACTGAAAGTAATGAGATATTTGAAAAATGTAAAAGTTATCAGAAAGATAAAAAGACTTTTAGAATGTTCCTCAGAGATACAAGAGCTAAAATTCAGTTTGCCATTGTGGGCATTGGGAAATTCTTGAATTAGAGAATAAATTGTTCTGAATATTTTGGATGCTGGTTTATAGATAGCTATTAGAAAACCCCAAATTGGATAGAGTTTTAAGAATATGTCCTTAGTAGATGTAAATCAAAGGTATTTTACAGTTATGAAATATATATATATACTAGGAGATTTCTGAAAACTTTAATAGGTATAAAGATAATGGAACATTGCAGAGAGTTCCAACTCTCCAGTACCTCTTTCTCTTGCCAATTTTATAACAAAACATAGTCTAGGTAATTGTTCAGTATATGTCATCTCCTGGTTTTCCTGTAAAAAAGGACTACAAGAAAAGAACAGGAAAGATATATAGCTTATGACTTAACATAGAAGGCATTATTTTGTGCATGGAATTTTACACACACACACACACACGCACAGAGGGAGATGCACCTGCACACACACACACACACACACACACACTACACACACACACACACACACACACACACACATAGATATGGTCAGAATTTTGCTTCAGTAAAGCAGCAGGTTAGTTCTAAAAACAAAATTGTGTAGTTAGACCTTCCACACTTACAAATATTCTTTCTTCAGTTACAAAATGATGTGTTGCATAGATGAAGGGCTATTTAGGCTATTGAATTCAACTTTTGCTCTATACAAGAATGCAAATTAAGATGAAGACCTTTTTTTAAAATGAAAATTAAGGTCTGGGTTCTAGACAGACCTCTCCATTTGGACACTTCGGTGAAAGGGAGCCTATCATCTCTCTAGGCAACTGGTTCTGCTTTGAAACTGCTCTTATTGTTAGGAAGTTTTTTTCCCCCTAATATTCAATCATAATATTCCTTTTTGTAATTTTAACCCACTTTCCTTGTTCTGTACTCTGGAATGAGAGAAAACAGATCCCCTTAAGCATTTAAAGAATGCTATTATATCCCCCTTTCACCCCAATCTTTTTTTAAGGCTAAAGATATGTAGCAACTCCAATGCTTCTTCATAGGCATACCTTCTAAACTCCTAATCATCCTTGTTGCTCTCATCAGAAACACTTCAGTTTTCTCTAAGTCTTGTGAGGCCACACAGCCTACACTTAGCTAAATTGCTTATCAGGATTCGAGATACTTTGTCAAATAGTTTGTTGAAGTCAAAGTATATTCCTTATAGCCAGTAAGGCATAAAAGTTAATGTAATGGACTAGAAAGTGGGAGATAGAGGACAATTAACCAGTGGAACAGCTTGTCTCCAGAAATTATAGGGGCGTCATCACTGGAGAGAAAAGAAAAGACTCGACAGCCACCTTTCTGAAATGGTATACCAGGAATGGGCAAACTACGGCCCGCGGGCCGTATACGGCCAGGCAGACCTTTTAATCCGGCCCGTGGAGCGCTAGGGGCGGGAGGCGCCGATGGCTGCCTGCGAGAGAGCGAGGAGCGAGGGAGAGAGAAAGAGAGCGAGGAGGCCGGCTTTCTCCCTTCTTTCCTTCCTTCCTTCCTTCCTC
>JAOYMU010000263.1:53586039-53596554 GCA_025802295.1 Psammodynastes pulverulentus
TGGTGTTGTTTCTAGCCTAATCTTTATTGCCCTGCTTACAGAAACTGCCTCTTGGTTAACCCATATAACCGCTAAAGGTTCTTGGCAGTACGCCCAGACTTACTGTCACCTGAGCTCCAGCCAGTCACATGATCACCCAGCCACGCCTACCCAGCTGATCATTATGGCAGAGAACCAGTTGTTAAATTATTTGAATCCCACCACTGGTTGGATCTCTCCCCTCCTATCAACACTGACTGAAAGTAGCTGCAGAGGAAGGAAGTGAACCAGGACAGCACAAGGCCTCCCACTCCCATCTCCCAAATAACAGTTATAACTCTTCTAGAATGTGTGGATATGCAAACAGATGTGTACAGAAAATCTGTAGTGGTAAAGCCCAGCAAGTCAAATATTTTTAAAGAAACTGGAGAAATCATAAAGTAATCTCTTCAAATGAATCCTAGAGTTATTTGCCTACCATATTTATTGAAGCATTTCTTAATGCAGCTTAAGGTATTATTCTATCTTATTACCAGCAGCTAGGTTTATGACTGACTGTAAAACAGTGAAAAACAAAACTGTGAGAAAATGCTTTGGTTCAAACATTAATACAAACAGCATTGGAAAATTTTATCAATCCATTTAGTTACTATTGAATAATTATTTGTAATATTTAATAGGTTACCTTTGTCTGCACAAATTATGTTTTAGATGTAACTGATATTTAAATGTTTATAGCTCTCCTTAGGAAAACATTAATAGCTGTATACTCCAAATTAAGGATTTTTTTTTCTTTTCGATTAGCTCTTAAGTAAATTTTGGGTTCCTTTACTTTGTACTGGTATTTTCTTTAAATCGTTGCTTTTTATTTTGAAATTAAAAATAAGATAATGAGTATTTTGAATTGTTTGAATGTTGGACTTAAAAATTCCATTTAAAATGCAAATTAAAATGCCTTGAAAATATTGAAAAATAATATTTGAACATTTACCAAACTTCAGATATTTTAAGCCACATTTGCTTCCAGTGTCAAAGGGTGAGCCTATACAAGGATCTCGCCGTGGTTCTAGCTTTCAATGTTGGAGCATTTATTTTAGCTAATTCTATATGAATTCTATCTGTTTACAACTCAGAGAGATGTGTCATAATAGCCATATCTCTTAAGTTTTCCAGATGCCAAAAAATGAGACAGTTCTGCCTTCTTACATCTCTTCCTCTCTCACCTTCAAATCTCTAGATGGAAATATGAGAGATTGAATTGAAAAGCTATACAGCATTATCTTCTAAATATGCCCATTCATTATTAAACAAAACCACCATAACACAATGCCATCTAAATGAAATTCATGGCACACAATTCATGGCATTGCAAAGAAAATCAACCTCCCTTATATCAGTTCCAACTGAGATCATTCCATAGAGCATTTAGAATAATCTTGTTATCAAAAGCAGACTTCAGTTACTGGTATCCAACTATAGATAGCAAAGTCTGAACACAAAATAGGCTTCTTCAGAAATAATAGCACTCCCTGTCCTTTTTAAAACCTTAGAATCATTCCTTACTTAATTTCTGGAATTAATTTACTTCCACATCCTGCTAGAAATCACCTTCCCTGCTAGAGATAGCAAAGCATGAGGAGCAAGGAGCAAGTGCCTGATGGCATAAACACTATTAAGACCTTATCTACGTATATTCTTTTCTCAAGATTCACACATTAAGTATAAAATGTGGACAATATTCTGTACATATTGGTGGACTGACCAGTGAAAAATATAGAATATAAGTGATAGCAAATGCACTTTGAGCTACGTTTGTCTTTTCTCTTGGTTCATCTATAAAACTAGCAGCTCTGCACTGGTGTCTGAAATGAAAGGAATAAAACATAACTGCAAAATACATTTCAATACTACAAGCTGCTGTTTCTTCCATTGTCCCATGTGTTCACATTTCCTCCTTAGAGACAACCACTGAAATTATGCCAAGGGAATTATATGTGTGTCTCATTCTGTAACATCAGGTACATCTATTAAGATTTTTAGATTCAATTGTTATTCAGATTCACATGAGATAGCTGTTCATTTATCTTATTTCTTTTCCACCTCCTTGCTTAATGGATGCAAATAAAGGTCATTAAGTGACATTTAATGTTAACCCTACTGATATTTGGGTCTATGAGAAGAAATCACCTGGCTACCACAGGTGTATTTTTCAACATCAAAGGTTCAGCAGTTCATTTTATGGAATTATCTGGAAAGTGTCTTATAAATTATAGATACTTAACCTTTCTGAGTTTAGTGATAGTTCCAGTTTCACCAGATCTTCAAAGGAGGTAGAGCCTGTATGTTTACTGTGGTAGTTCCATTTTCATCATAGATATATTAAAGGGATAGGGGTATTATGAAACTGAGATAGACAGTATAATTTAGGCTAGACAAGTAAATTTGACAACATCATACCTCAGTGTCCAAAATAGCATGCAGATTCTAATTGTTTACTCCATTGCTTTTCATGCATTTTTAAATGGCAGGCTATCTTTGTTTCTAGCAAAACTGTAACAATTTCATGCATAACAAAAGACTAAAGAATGTATCAGTTGGATGAAAATGCATCTGTTGGGTTTAAATAACTAGAGCCAAATTCAACATTCATTTATGCTCTCAAAGCTAAAAAACATAGATGGCATTCATAATTGGAAGGGTTGGAAAATGTTGTCAAATAATATAAATAAAATAATATATGATAAGTATGTGTTAGCTAGAAGAATTTTCTGAAGAATCCCTATACATGTACATAAATGTATATCAGTACATTTACATATACACATCCAAAAGTTTTCTTTTATTGTATTTATTATCAAATTTATACACTGCCCATCTCACTATTTAAATGACTCTGGACAGTTTACAGCTATAGATGTATGAATGTCCAGTTCACTGCTTGTTCACACACACACCAATATGTGGAAGTAGAAAACAGAATCTGGAAAATGGGTAGTAGTATTTCCAAGTCAGGATTATGTAAGAAATTCAAGGTTAAAAATGTCATTGCCACATAGATCAATGCATGTATTATGCTGCTCTAACATTTATTTTCCTCTCTCTTTTTTATTTTGTTATTTTAGGGGTTGCATAACTTGTACTTGAGTTGCACAGCAGGGTCATTGTCATTCTGGAAGAAATACCAGGTAGTTCTTGACTTACAACCTCAAGTGAGATCGGAATTTCTGTTGTAAGTCAGTGGGATCCTAAGTCAAGTCATACCCAATTTGTTGTCATACCCAATCACTGTAAAGCACCTGCTAATTTTTTTTTTTATTTTTTTATTTTGCTGACAGTGGAATGGTCATTTACACTACACCAAACTGGCTCTCTGTGGCACTATAAGCACATAACAAATATGAGTATACTTAGCTCTGCTACTGTGGGATGCACACTATAAATATGAACAAAAACTATTTGAATTCTAATCAATTTTCTGTTCGCTGTGGAAGAGTTGACCACACATTTCTGGAGTTCTGCACTTCTCTAAACTTCATGATCTTCCACAGTTCAGCCCATTCAACATTCTTCTCAGATAACATCTGTGGCAAAATAATGTAGCAAAAAATGAAGTCTAAAACATTCATCTTTTTCTTTTAAAAAATCGAAGGATGCTACGGCAAAATGAATGAGATGGCCAACTTTGTATGATTGCATGATATTCCTAGAAACTCTCCACTGGAACATCAGGTTCACTGGGAATGTTTAAAATTAAAAATTAAACAATCAGTCCCAGTCTCAACTGTGGTCACTAAATATTAAAAAATGAAGACAAAGGAACCTGACAAGATATTATAATTAAATGCATTTTTTTCTAAATGTTTAATTATCAAAACTTTACAAATATTTCCCACTTCCAGTATCTTCCCTGGGGAGAAAAAATATGAAATGGCACAGAATAATACTGATCTCCACAATCCCAGTCATAAAAATGTTCCAATTCCAACCCTGAGCACCTCCAATTAAATAAAAAGGAAGCAGGTTTCTCTCCTTCCCCTGCAGAAAGCCTAACAAATCTGAAATTAGAGATGACCAGTAAAAATGGTTAAATTAGTCAGTGGCATCAAAATGGTTGTAGCAAAGAGTAATTCTGAAGGAATCCAAAAGGATTTTTCCAAACTGGAAGAATGGAAGTTAAATTGGCAAATGGAATTCCTTTTAAGCATCTGTAAAAGGACTCTGGATTGCCCCCTAAAAAGAATCCTCACCTATTGAATTTCTGTTTCGTATATACCTGTTAAATATAAAGAGGCTTTGTCAGAAAAACATTGCTGATTTTCCCCATTAACGATGTGTCCACAGTGACTCTGGAACAAGCAACATGTGTACTAGAGAGCCCACAGGAAACAGAAGATGTGCTGAACTGCAGCTGGTTATTTGCTAAACAGAAGGATCCAATAGGAATAACTTGTTTCCCTGGTGAAATCCATCTTTTTTTTTAATGAGAAAAGCTGTGTAATAAATTATCAAAATATTGCTATTAAATTTTAATTTTAACAGCTAAGGGAGCAGTGAAACAGAAGTAAATGCCAGGTATATACTGAAGTTCTAGCAATGAGCAAAGCATATAACTTTCCAATCCATCATTCATGTATCATTCTTTAGAATTTCAACAATGTAAATAATCCATTGCAGGATAGGATTCCTATAACAGAGAAAAATGGGAATAAATGGGAGCAGCAAATTCACACCAAGCTCTAAGCCCCATCTATTGCTCCCATCTTTTGCCTATTAAGGATGTAAAACTGGACAGTGAGAAGTGTATTAAAAGGTAGTCTGGAGTACCAAGTTCAATGTTATTTCGGGGGAATCTGCTTCAATTTCAGGGACTTCAAAATCAGATCAGGGACCCTATTTTGTTCAATAATCATAGCACTTTCATAGGTTAGTAGCAGCACGCTGATATGATAGATTTCCACAAGATAGTTTTCAGCTCTTAAGTCAGATGTTGATCACAGCAAGTTCAACCACCTTGAATGTATTGGAGGCTGGTGGGGGTCAGAGTCATTACAAGAACCAAGAGAATTCACTCCAAACAAATCATGAATTTTTTTTTTTGATGAAATTTTTCCTGTTTCTATCTGCTGAACTCATCACTGGAGATTAGGAAGGGGTGTGGTTTCACTTTTATCCTTGGGCTGTGCTCTGATTAGGTATGAACCAAGACTATAATGAGGTAATTGACTCTGACATTAAACATTTAGTTGCAACCATAGGTGTTAACTAAATTCATATAAAATTACAATGATTCAATCAATATATCCTTTCTAATATTTGCAGTATTATTTGTCCGCAAGTGCTTTAGTATCTTTCCTTGAAGCCATTGCAAACAGTGCAACTCGTTTCATTACATGTTCATCTTCATCAGACAGCAAAAACTATTTTTTTCTTCTAAGCTAGACTCCTTCAGTTGGTTTAACAAGGGTGTAATGAATCTAGCTTCTTGATAACATTTGCAATGTAATAAGTAATGAGTCAAATCTTCCTATAAATTATTACAAATGCATAAATGGTGTTATAGTTAATAATCATTTATATCTTCCCACCAAATAGCCTATTGGCATGGTTTGAAAGCGAAGTTCTATAAAAGGTTCTCTCAGGGAATGGGATGTAAGACACTGTAAAAAATATGACACTCCTAGTCTTTCTTTAAAATATTGATACCACTTAGCCAATTTAAGCTGAAGTTGCTCTCTATCTTCTTTAAAATCTTAAAAAAAAATAAGCAGTCCCTCAGTAGTGTATGATGATTTATGTCACTCAATGATTCCTGATCTAGGGAGAAATGTGAGAGTAATTTTAGACACAAATTCATCTATCTATTACTGTTAAATTGTTTGTGGAGGCATTGTTTTGCCCATTATGGGTTTTAGGTATAGGGATTTTAACTTTTAGTTTTCAGTTTTTTAGGTGTTTTTATTGTGTATTTATTGTATTTTAGTAATTGTACATGCGCTTTATTTGTTTGTTACCCACCCCGAGTCCCTCCGTGGAGATGGGGCGGGCTATAAGTCTGAAGTAAATTAAATTAAAAATTAAATTATGTATTGGGCATGAAAACTTGTCTCCTATAATATAACATTTTTACTCTCTTAACTCTTATATTTACTGATGGAAAGCCCACTTCTAATCTCAACATTGCTACTAGTGTACCTGAGGGTAAGGCTAAGATTGATCTTATGAATTTATTCTGGACCATTTCTGATTCTTCCAGATTACTGAAAGTTCAAAGCCCCATATGTCAAATATGATATTGTTTTCTCCAGAAAGATCTTAAGCACAGGCAGTAATAACTATTCTCTTTTTGGTAGAAAGATCAAATAGCTCTCATTGATCTCATGGCCATTGTTCTTGTTGATGGCATATGTGCTTTCCATGATAATGTTTTTGTAAACTGGACGCCCAAATACTTAAAATGACTTCACTTGCTACCTATGGAGATTCTCAATCATCCAGGTCATGGTTGTCCCAAAGTACTTTTCCCAAAAGGCAACTGGACTTTCATGCAAGTACAGATAAACCAAAGCAGCTCCAGCAGTAGATAAAAATTGCAAAAAGTGTCTCCAGGCCGAAGAAGCTTCTGGGATAAGAAGTGAAATATTTTCAAAGAAAAAAACCAAGAAAGCCCAGTAGCCTTTTAGAAAAAGCACCCTTGAAATGACCCCATTTGCTCAAGCTCCTTACCATCTAGGGTCTATCTAGTTCTCTTTGGTCTTTTAGCAAATACTACTATCTTAGTTTTGGAACAATTTATCTGTAAGTATTCTTTCCTAGAAAAAGTGCCAAATTCTTACACTTGAATAGATTATTTCCAATACAATTAATATTGTTGACATGATACCATGTCATTTGCATACAATAATATGGGAACTTTTCTTCTTCCAGTTGATGGGATATGAATGGAAAGATTATTAAGCTCTTCTCCGTTGCTTATATAAAAAATTAAACAGAAAAGGGACCAGTATACAGCCTTGGCAGACACTTTTTGTAAGTTTTATCTGTTTTGTTAGGGAGCTGCTTTGTTTTATCTGTACTTCCAGGTAAGTGTCTTCATATAATCTCTATATATTAGTTAAAGTAATTTGTTGTGCATTGATTTTGAAGATCCATTTGAGGCCATTTTGAGGATCCATTTATTGATTTGTGAATCAGATATTGTAAAGTGAAACCTTGACCTACAATACCATGTCTTTTCTGAAGCCTGTATGTTGTACTGCTAATCCACCTAGTATCCTCTCAGCCTGATTAAAAGATATCTTACATAGCTTGCATCCTATAGGGCAATTATAGGGCAAAAGTTAGCAGGTTTCTGAAATCTCTCTTTTTAAATATTGGGATTACCACACTGTTTTTCCAACCCACAGGATTTTGCCCAGTGGCATTGATATAAATAAACATGGAGGTTAACATATACCTTAAACATTTCTGATGGTAACATATCCTGTCCTGGAGGCTTTGCCAGCTGTCTGTTGTGAAATTATTTTTTTAACTTCTGCAGTACTTACTGGGGGCAATTTTAATGATGATCTTAGTAAATCTGTACCCATTAACAGTTGGTACAGTTTGGTATTTCCTCATTTTTAAAATAAACAAGCTCATAAAAGTTATTTAGAAGTAATTATTGGAATGCACTAGATTAGATATTGCAGGCTTTTATGATTGCATAAGAGAAAGCAAAATAAAACAAAATAAAACTGCAATTCATTCCCAGTCAATTACACAATGATCTGAAGAATTCATTTCTGTTGCTTTATGTGAACAAACATTTTACCATTGAGAATCTCATTTGAAGAACTATTTGTAAATTTGGACTGCATGTATTCATTTATACAATGAATCCCCTTTTTACTAAATAATCAACTTAAAGTCTGCTTTGGTTTAGTATATCAAATATATTTGTTGGCTTTCTTTCATTTTTCCCCTTTTTTACATAAAATGAAAAACAAGGCTAAATAGCAGGTGTTAGAACCTGTTCACAGATTATGCTAAAAGATAAAAAATTATTATGTAGAAATTCCATTTATTGTTCCTCACATGATATATACATAAATTCACACATAATCTCCATTCAGAGTAAACTATAGCACATAGCACCATCTAGTGTGTATTATCACCGATGCAGTCTGCATTCTGAGTGATATTTTCCAGAAGTAGTCACATACTGTAAATAAGATAAAGATATTTACAACCTAAATTGTTAAATAGTTCTCCCTTCTTTATATATTATTTAAATGTTTCTTTGTGTATCAAGTTAAGCTAATAGAGTTGAAATTACAGTGACTGAATTGTGTTCCACGTAAAATGAAATGAAATGTTTTGCTGTAAAGTACATTAGTGAACACAAAGAATTACAATTTATAACCTTTGTGTTGGCCTAATAATACCTACCATAATAAATAATTAAAGCATGAGAAAAGGAGATCACATTAGGCACTATAAGCTAGTTCCCCAGAATCTTTTTCCTCCTGATGGTAATTTTACAAACGTTTTAAAACTTTTTGGATATTTGAATAAGGAACCCATACATTGATACCAAACTGTTTTTCCTAATTAAGTAAAAATGCGAAACCTCCATTTGTATTGTAAGAAAGCTGAAGCAATCTATAGGCTAAGTAGTTAGAAATAAAGGTCAATAAGCTCAGCTCTCGATATTGTAGACAAATGTGCTTAGATCATATGCTTTTACAGAAAAAAACCAGTTCTCATCCTTAATCTTTAAATAACAGAAACTAAACCAGAGTCTTTTAACCTTGTCACCTTCTAGATGTGTAGATTTCGACTCCCAGAATTCCTCAGTCAGCATGACTATTGCTGAGAACTCTAGGAATGAAGTCAACTCAACTTGAAGTTGACCAGGGTTGGAAATATTGCTGTAAACTAAGAATAAGGTTTGTTAAAATATTTACATATCAAATAAAGCTAATGGAAAGCTTAATCAAAATATTTATTAGAACAGAGAAAAATATCTTCTACCCAATGTGTCAGGTGCTAAAGACCTGATCCACGCATGAAGATCCAGTTTAATTGATTTATTCCTCCAAGATCCATGTGGAAGAATCTTTTCAACTAATGGGCAACACCTGGTCAGAATTAAATAAGGATTAAGAGCAATCGGGAGGGTTGGACTTAAGTTTGTTTGTGACTATGTAACGACTCTAAACTGAGCCCTCTTTTTACCTCTCCCCCTGGCTCTGCCACACCTTATCCTACATAATGATCCATTAAGAATTTTTCTAACTAAAAAGGAATCTGGAAGTGGCAAAAGTCTGTGACATTTCCAAATCAGAAACTTCCCTGGATTCATTTTCTTTCCAGATAGAAATATGGTTAAGGAAAAGAAAACTACAATATCTTCTACAAAGCAGTGATGGAAGAGAAGAAATAACAAGAGATTGAAGTGACTCAGTCTCATCCATCGCTAACTTACAACAGGTACAGAGATTTATGTGGGAACATCCTTCAGTGTACATTTACTACAAGATGTACCAACAGCAGAGCTTGCAGCAAAAGCCAGCTTTTTTCTTCATTATATTTTCCATTAAAATATTGAAATGTTTTCAGAAGAGCAAAACAGAATACAAAACAGAAGAAAACTTGATAAAACAGGAAAAATCAATGAAAACAAAAATAGGTAGAATGGCTGAAGTCACCAACAGAGAGATAATGTAAGCGCACACACATACACAAATTTGGCTAAGAATCTGATTTTGCTTTTCTTTTACAAAGATGGACCTGAAGAAAATTCAAATAATGTAAAGGACAATTGATCCTTCCTATAAAAGTAAACAGAATAGATACCTTCTCTTTCAGGCCCTTGTTCTTCTTCAGTCTCATACTTCTTCCTGACATTTCTGTCATTTGGCACTGCTACATGTATCACCACTGCTGTCTTCTGGTCCTTTTCTACCACCACAATATCTGATTGATTGGCCAGTACTTGTCTGTCTGGATCTGGAAATTCACAATATCTTAGCCCTGTTATCCTCCATGACCTTTGTGGTATGTCCCATCTGGACTTGGGATGTTCTAGCCCAGGGTGTCAAACTCACATCATCACAGCGGCATCGGGACTTTTTTCACTCTTCACTAATCAGGCTGGGCATGGCTAGCGCATGACACATCCGGGCTGCCGGCCGGGAGTTTGATAGCCCCGATCTAGCCCATGACACTATCCATTGTTTCTGGGTAATTTCCAAGCCAAAGATTAGTGGCCACATTGGAAGTGTCACAACCATGGTTTGCAAAGTCTAGGTTACCCACCAACAATTTCAATGTTACAATTCACATAAAGGACACAAACTTTAATTAGCTTTGTGGATTCTATACAAATTGAGGTTTGCTTTGGAAGCAATAACAAGCTTTGTTTACCACTATGTTCTTGTAGACCAGGGGTGTCAAACTCATTTTCACCGAAGGCCATATCAGCGTAATGGTTGCCCTCAAAGGGCCACATGTAACTGTAAGACAGTATAAATGTAACCAAATTCCTAAATGTTT
>JAOYMU010000263.1:53599412-53620243 GCA_025802295.1 Psammodynastes pulverulentus
TTTACCCTGCTGTGAACCGCCCCGAGTCCTCGGAGATGGGGCGGTATATAAATTTGACTAATAAATAAATAAATAAATATTTTGTAATATACAAATTCCTTCTGCATTACTAACTGGGTGTATAGAAGATGACACTAGATTTGGCACATGCTACTTTTCAGCCATTACCATTGTTTTAAAATAGTTCCAAATCTACTATTCAGTGATGGATTTTCCTGTAAAACACTGATAATACACAATCTCAGTTGCAAATTAATAGGTTCATATAACATTTTCAACTGCCTTCACTTTTAACGGCTAAAATGTTTTTGGCTTTTTTTGAAACTATATCAAAACTTGAAGGAAAAGAAAATTATATAAGGTACTGAGTTTTTCTAGCAGCTGGAACTTTCTATGTACTGAACAGGAAATATATCTTAAATTTCTTAAATTTCGTAGCCAGAATCTGTTTCAAATAAAGATTCCTTGCTGAAATTTTCTGCATAATACAGCCTCAGAATAACTTCTATTTCCCTTTTTCTTTTCATGTCCTCATGAAATATAGGCATTGTTCTCAGTATCAGAAAATAGTCTGGTTCAGTGTTATTGAGCAATATGTATTAAATAATTGGTGGTATGGATAAATATGAGACATCATTTTCCATTGGCATTTCCATCCCAAGGTTACATTTTAGAATAGGATGACATATTTTTATTTTTACTCTTGCATCATTAACTACACCAGGAATAAAGCATCAATGAGGAATCAATGTGGACTAGGTTTTAAATAATCAGTATCTCTGAATTGCATTTAGCTTATATATTTAGAAATTGTTTTTGTTTCTGTGAAACTAGCATTGCCTAATGTTCCAATATTAAGTCAGTCCCGGGGAATCAGATTCCAATCCAGAATCAATTATAGAAGCTGACTAACATGGATTTGGACCTCTCTGCTTCTTCCAATCTATTTTTCAGGGGAGGGGTGTAGAGATGAAATTGGGGCACTACATACATACCTTCCTTGAGATTGTTTAGAGCTTTGAATCCAGCCTTATGTTTAATAAAATGATCTCAAATAAGCATTGTTTGTGTGAGGAGATGTAGGAATATAGCAGCAGAGCGGAAGGAGTTGGCCAGTTCAGAGTCTGTGTGTGCTTGTGATTTTCAGTTGGGCAACAGATACAGGGCAACAGTTACTGAAGCAACATCATTTAAAAGGGCTAACCTACAGAATGCTGGGACACATGACACCCATGGGAATGAAATTTGGGAACGTTGCTGGTCTACACTTCCAGAAACCTGAGGGTTGCATGGCACAAGAGAAAATAGAGTTGTATCCCTATCTTCTTTCCTTCCTCCCTCTGGCTATGCACTGAATCAGCTGAAGGCACCTCTTGACAGGTGAACAACAATTGACTACATTGGAACCGAAGGCTGAAATTTGATCTCTTTAAAGATGAGGTAAAGCAAAGCCAAAGGGACGACTTGGATACTTGCAAGGTAGAGGCTGGGGAAGGGGGCATGGCAATCAACAGGTGAGACTTGTAAGATTGTTTCACTATATCCTTACAAGAAAGGTAATGTTAGTATTCCTGGCTTCTGCTTCTTTGGACTATCTCAAAAGGCTGTCATCAGTCTTGCAATTTTGAAAGCATTTCTCATCTCCTTTACTTTTATTTCCCAGAAAACGAGAGGATTCCAAGACTTCCCAAGCCTCTTCTGTGAGTTTAGTTACCTTTTGCATGATGGTTGTCTAAGCTTCCGTTCTTCCTCCTGCCTCCATAAGAGATTTGAGGCAAATAAGAAAAATAATTTTTAAAAAGTTCAACCGAATGCAGCCAGGGATATTTGAAGCACTTTTACTAAGGAATAGCAGAAAGGGCAAAAAATGACGGCAACAACCTTTATCTAGGGCAATAGTTCTCAAACATTTTTCCCTCAAGTCTTCTTTACATTCTTAAAAAATGATTGAGGATCCCCAAAGATGTTGGTTTTATGTATGTTATGCGCCAATTGGTCACTGTCCGTGTAGGTCATTGTCAATATCAGAAATTTAAATTGAGCAATTTTAAAATATTTTTGTCTTCATGGACCCCCTGAGGGTTCTCCCTAAATCTAACCTCAAGGATCCCCAGACCATATTTTGAGATCAGCTGATCTAGGAAAACATTGGCTATGGGAGTTAAAATTGCAAAAAAAACAAAAGCACACAGCCATTACTTACGCATGCCTGACCTGTCTTTTGCAAAGCCATCCTGCCCCTCCCTTTCCACTTCCTCTGGGGAAGGTCAACGGAAGGTTTCTGTGGGCAAGGCAGATGTTCTGGCAGGAATTCCTGATCTCCTAATTGTCCTTTTTTATTATGGACAGGCAGCAGTTAGTGGCAATTAGCTCAAGTTTTGTTTATTGGCCATTTTCAGTCACCAGCCTCTTGATGAGGGAGGGGCAGAACTGTTTATTTTATTTTTGAGCTAGCTTGTTTCCATGACCTGAACAAGTTTAAAAACTCCTATTTCACTTCAGTTTGCTAACATACTAAACCAAGCCAAAATATGATTTACCTAGAAAACACTGAACTGAGAAAAATGCTTTTAGTAACAACCTCCTTGAGCTTTTGGTAAATGACAGTTGTGCATAACCTTCAAAAAGGCTAGTTAGTGTTGTCGGTTGCTCTGCAAAAGTCCAGTGCTCAACATTCAGGCTTTTGTCTGTAATCTTCTGGCAGCAAACTGGTTTTCAAATAAATGTTTTTGCCAAAAAGATTGACAACAAATGTTGCAGGACCTGGAAGACAAAAAAGGCAACTCTTGAAAAGGAACATGGAGCAAAAATTGAAAGAAGCAGTTCCATCACCAAACAAAAACCTGCAGCTAATATTAATCTATAAAATGTTAAAAAAATTTGGGTGTATTAATCCCAGTGAGATGGAATAGGCTGCTTTAAAGAAAATATTACGTGGACTCTGCAGTAATGATTATTATGGGCTTATTTTTAGGAAGTAAGTAATGTAGCTTCTGCTATCCATTTCTTTTTTAAAATCCATATTTATATTGCAAGTGAAGGCTTCAATGGTTTAACAACTGAATTATACAGATGGGTAAAGTTTCCCTTTGGTTATGTGTATTGGTGATTTCCCAGGCATATTTATGGTTTTTTAGGGAATGGCTTAAGCCTTTTAGCCATCCCCAGCTGCCATTAGGATTCTTTAATCCTGTATTTTAAATCAAATCACACTGTTATATTACCTGCACAGGCTCTTCCAAACTTGAGATAGTTACATTGATGGCGTTGGGAACAAGGTAAAAGATAAAAGTTCCCTTCCGGTTGAGTTTAAATTCTGATGACTACGTGGCTGTACCCATATCATTTGTTTGGCAACAATATGGAAGCATTTTGCTGTTGCCTTTTTCCAGATGTGTTTGTTTCTTCCCTGTCTAGGTAGAACTTTCCTAGTGGTCCCCCATCTGCATAGTTACTAGTTTTCACACTGCTTAACTTTTTCAAGATCAGCCAAAGATATCTAGGTACTAATGGTAGCATTTAATAATTGAAAACATTTTTACATTTAAACAATATAAAGATAAATGTATACAGACCCAGCCATGATAAGTGAAGAAAAGAGAATAGATGTAGAATTTTTTAATGGAAGGAGATTCTAAACCAAAATTAACCATTTAGGATGAAACTTCTGCCAGACTGGAACAGGCACTCTTCTGCCAAATATAGTTTATATGTGAGATTTGTGTGGCCAACTATGTTTCAGAACTTTTACTGCTAGCTATTAAAATGTAGGAAATGAGGAAAAAGGGGGAGGGAAGGGATTAAAAAAAAATCTTGCAATGCACATTTCTACAATCATTTCCCATTTCCTAGCCATTTCCTATGGGCTGTCAATTTGAAGAGTTTAGTTTCCATTTCTGCCTTCCTGTTCCTTTTCATTATTTGTCCTCTGTCTATGTCCCATCCTAATGTCCCAATCTTTACCATGCTATTACCTGACTCACCCCAGTTGCTTACAAACATTTGAAACGGCTTACCCTAAGATATCTGAGTCATCTATTTATTACAGTTTTGGAGAGCTATCTGTCTTTCTCTCTCTCCTCTCTGTCTCCCTCTCTCATCTCTCCCTTTCTCTCTCCCTCTCTCATCTCTCTCTCCCTTTTTCCCTCCCTCTCTCATCTCTCTCTTCCCCTCTCTTTGTCAGTCTCTCCTCTCTCTCTTTCTCTCTCCCTCTCATCTCTCTCTCTTTCTCCCTTTCCCAGTCCCATATTCTAAAACTCTAGTCACAGGACTGGCCCATTGGTCACCCTGGAGCTGCTCCTCCACCTGGATGCGCTGTGGGCCACCAACATTTTTTCACGGACCCCCAGTGAGCCCCAGACCTCTGGTTGGAGACCTCTGTTCTAGTTCATTCAGAGTCTGCAGAAATGGAGAAGCTATAACAATATGCAACTCTAAGGAAACTCCCAACTGAAAGATATCCATAAAAAGGAAAATCACTGGATTTGAATTACCGTAAAACCTCTATTTGAACGCCATGGCGCTCTATTTTTCAACCCTTCCGCCGAGGTGGCGCTCAAATAGAGGTGGCGTTCAAATAGAGGTGGCGTTCAAATAGAGGTTTTACGGTAAGTGTGAATTGGTTATATTAAATTGCGTTACATGAGTAGTATTTGCCCTATCCTCCCAGCAGTGGTCCATCTAATAATCAAAGCTGCTTGAGTGCAAAGCAGAATGAAATTTGTCTGCAGAATCCATCTTCCCTAAAAGTGCCTGGAGTAGCACAGGCAGCATTCTTTTTAGCACTGCAAATAAACATGAAGTATTAATTTGTTGATAGCTTGTATAATCACTGGAATTCAAAGATGTTTTTCTATGATCCTATACCTACCTCATTTAAAACAGCCAGAAGTATTCATAAAATGATAAAATCTGCAAAGTTCAGCTGTTGTCTATTGTAGATATAAGCAGTAAAAAAAAAGCTGTAATTTCTGACAACACATTACCTGTGACTTCAAGATGGAATAATTGAAACTCATCCCTTAAAGTCAAACCAGATGTGCATTGGATATTTTCACAGCTTGAATTATACTGATGACAGCTATGAATTTTGGTATCCAGATGTCAATGCCCTCTCTAGCAGACACCCACATACAGGGTAAAACCTCTATTTGCCTTTTGGTCTTTGGCCCTGGATAATCTAGATACATTTTGTATTTTTCTTTAGTTCTCCTAGCATCAGTCACCTTTTCTTTTGCCTATCCTACTGTCATTTTACTTGGATTATTTTGTTTTATTAAATATGGGATAATAATATTTTTAAAAATGAAGATTTTGAGGAAAATATTTCTATTTGGTTACTAATCACACAATGCTCAACTCAATTAACAAATGAAGATCTTGTTTTTGAATCTGAATAACTTTGGAAGAAGTCAAAGTTATAACAAATACAAAAGTTTCTGAATGTTTGCAATTGCTCTAGATAACTGGCTCTTTCTAGGTAAGCCTAAGCTGCAGTGCATATAGATAAAGTTTGCATATCAGACTACATCACATTTTGGTTTAACTAAAGTTTATTAAATAAATCACAGTGACTGGGTTCTGGCAAATACCCTAAAGCAAACAAATTGCATCAGGGCTAAACATGCTGTACAAACCCAGTCAAGATGTTTTTCTAATTTCTCTTATTTTTGCCCCATTTGAGCCCCTGTTCTAAAATCTCATGGATTTTCTGAAGTTAAATTATATTTCAGTGAAATACTTCTTGATCTATCCCACATTTTTACTCTTAGTTTTTTTTCATGAATTCTATCACTTAGTGGGTGGTCAAAAAATGCAAACATTACATGACCTAAACAACTTCATTTGTCAAACAGAAACAAAACCCATTTTCTATGGTTTCCTTTTCCTATTTAAAGAATAGTTACAATTGTTTTTCTCTTTAAAACTAAATGTTTGAGCATGTCCCTGCTGCCTATATTTAGCAAAGAGAAATACACACACACAAATTCTACAAGCATATTTAAACCGCTTATTTTAATACTTCCTAATTATTAAAAGTGTTTATTTTCTTTTTTAAATGCAAGCTAGAAAGTTACAATAGCTTGTGTTTATTGGATTAGAGCCAGCTACCAGACCTGGAATGTAGGAGATGCCTGGATTTATAGATGCTCTGAGACTCTTAAATACTGTTATTTTTTTAGTTCATCTTTGACCTAATTCAAATATTATGTATGTTTAATCATTTCAGTGTGTCCAAATGTAGAAGTACTTTTACATGCAATCCAAATGTGCATTTGCAGGTGCCAATTTCATTTAATAATGTTATGCATGTAGGATTTCCTGACCTTCCATTACAGACTACTTTTTGGTGTCAGAGTTATGCTCCAAGACTTATAGCTTGTGGGGGAAAACATATGTTTCCATTTCAAAAAGAGAACAATCTTGTATTGTCAGCTAACTAGCATCCTTTTCCAGAAAGTGCTGGTTTTCTACAGTTTAATATTTTAGCGTAGTAAATATTTGTAAACAGTAGTTCAAAATTGCAGGATCCAATTTTGGGAAGAGCCATGATGGCACAGTGGTTAGAATGCAGTATTGCAGGCTAATTCTGCTGACTGCCAGCAGTTCAATTCTCACCGTCTAAAGTCGCCTCAGCCTTCCATCCTTCTGAGGTGGGTAAAATTGTTGAGGGCAATATACTGACTCTGTAAACCACTTAGAAAAGGCTGTAAAGCACTAAAGTGGTAGATAAGTCTTAAGTGCTATTGAAACTGCTATCCTCTACTACACATTCTGGTAGAGAGACATTCCCTGAGGATGGGCTTCAGCATGAATCCAAAAGCTTAGAAGACTAAACCTCAGGTCCCAATGACCCAGATTGGATCCTGCAACACCCTGGGACATCTATGTTTGCCTTCATTTGTGAGTTCAAGATTACCTGCAAATCAGTATTGGCTCTCCCTTGGAAAAATTGATGGACCAGCTGAACCAACCTTTTTCATGTTTGTTCTCTGGATGACCCTTCCTGTTGCTAAGCAGAGAACAGTAGGTGATAAGCAGATCTGATGCATACCGTATTTATCGGCGTATACCGCGCACCGCCGTATAACGCGCACCTTAGTTTTCGCGCAACGTTTAGAAAACAAAATGGCGGCCGCGGACGAACGGACCCTAAGTACATGATTTTTTTATATATCGGCGTATAACGCGCACATGCGATTTCCGCATGCCTTTCAAGGAGAAAAAGTGCGCGTTATACACCGATAAATACGGTATTTATTGTTTATACAGAGCAATTCAATAGAATTTATCACAAATGCAGAAATTAATATCTTTATAAGGAAATTAAATCTCGTAAACATCAAGGTAATTGCAGCAAAACCAGACAAGCAGCACCACATCACCAGTGTAGATCTGCCATTTGTATGCACCTTTGTGAATGCCAAGACAAACTTCTTTTAAATCAGAGATACATTACAATATAAATGTTGATAATCATGCTTTTGTGTTGCTCTTTGGTAGACAGAAGAATTTTTAAGAAATTATCAAACTAGGAAGTAACTTTTCATTGAGACTATCTCTGGTACACAAGTCTATATGATAAAAGGGAAAAACTCCTTCAAGTCTATCTTGATTCCAACATGGATAGACCCATTTAGTTTTCTTGGCAGCAATATGAAAGTGGCTTGCCACTACCTTCGTTATAGAATCAGTTTTTTTCATCTTCACAATCTAGTCCATGGATTTCTTTATAATCCCTGTAAAGGCTGAAGTTGGCAAGGCAGGAAGCAATTTTCAGGCCAGACAGAATAATTACGGAAACACTGAACAGATGTCTCTAACCCTCAAGTCTGGGGAAAAAGAAACCACAAGTTTGACAGCTCAAAACTTCAGCAAAACTTTTTACTATTTAAAAAAAAAACATTGTATCAACTATACAACTGCATTACTATTGTATAGAATATACTTTACAAAAGGACCCTTACTATATAAAGTTACACAATGAATTTTTAAAAAAAAACATAGTTTGCAAATAAATTCATTCCAACTCAGCCAATGTGACTGTCTGGATTTTTTTTCTCATTTTGTGTCTCATAGTTGAGGTCTACCTATGATGCCAATTACAGGCCTCTCTCATCTTTTTAAGTGGGAGAACTTGCACAATTGGTGGCTGACTAAATACTTTTTTGCCCCACTGTACATAGTTTGCTATAGTATAGGTTGGGAAGGAAACTCTCATGAAAAGAGGGAGGGACAATCAAAACATTGTCTTTAAGACAGATTGGAATAAAGCCAAAAGTTTATAAAACATTGGTGTTGGGGCCATGGGCCAATTTAGAGAATTTCAAAACTGGCATATGCCAAGAGAAAAAGGCCACGATGACTTCTATGAGGGTCAAAAATCAGCCTCTTCCTGATGTGACCCTTTATAACTTCTTTCACAAGACTTATTCCTGCATAAGTTATCGCGGGGATCCAGTCACCGAGACAAGAGAGATGAAAGGCATATATCTTTCTAGGTATCCAAAGCCAGGGAGAAATGTTTATCTATTGATCCAGATAATATGACTACCCACTGAGTGTGGACTTATCATTGCACTCTATGTATGTTCTTGATCTGTCACCATTTACAAATGCAAAAAAATCCTTCTTGATTTAGTTGGTAAGCTTGGTGTTGCTTATGTTCCTATGATTGTATTCTATGTATTAGATTACTGTTTGTAGTTTTAAAATGTTCCCCATGCTTTTTGATTGGTTAGTTGTGGAGTTTATATTATTACTGCGCTCTGTGCATATTCTTGAGTGCATATTCTTGATTTCATTACAAGGTATAATGGGCCTATCTAACTATTTTTGCCAGGTCCATTTCTATATTACATGCCACATTATAAAAGGCATGTATATGCTTTACATATGTAGAGTGAGTAGATACATTTATGTGCCTTTGTAAGCTAACTAAAGATGAGACAGTTGCATTGGATTTTTTTCTAGATGGAGAGAGAGAGAGAGAGAGATCCCATTCCCCAACCCTATTTATCTTTACTCACCAAAAATATTGTAAAGCTATTTGCTTTCTTGGATCTGGTTGAAACCTGTGTTCTCCATATCTTGTGGAAGTATAGTTCCATGATCCCTCACCACTGGCCATTCTTCTTGTTGGGGCTATTTCAAGATGCAACTCACTAAAGGCCACAAGTCCCTCACTCATATTAGATGGCACAAATACATGCATCATATACATTAATAATACATACAGGTACTTGTCTCTCTTAATTCATGTCTGTAGTCTATTTACATTCACCAGCATATAGTTTAACATATTAACAGTTGTGAAGTACACATATTAACAGTTGAATGTTATTAATATTTCATGTGTTCTCACTGTAATTTCCCACAATAGATGCCATATAATCAGTTTGGATTTAATTATACATTACTATACATTTTTAATATTTTTTAAGTTCAAGAGCAACTGAGGTATTGCTCAGTAGTTGCAGGAAAGTGATAACAATTTATGGCATTTATTCTTCGTCCTCATTTTCTTAAATTATTGCTATAACAAAACTTAATAGGTAATTATGAATTGTTCAGAAAAAATAATTGGAAGAAGACAAATAGTCAAAGATTAATCATCCCACATTCATTTCCATATTTTAAAATGGTTATTTAGGGGAGTTTATAATTGCTTCATATTTCTCCCATTCACTTTGCTTTAGAGCAGCAGAACAACTTAGCATCATACAACTATATTGCACATTATTGCTATGCATCTTATTAGGGACCACCTAAACGGGAATCCTACATACAGCCAAAGCTTAAATACTATAGTATTCATAACAGCAAACTATTGCTCATTTGCAGAATTCTTAGATTTTGAAAGTCTAACAAAATATAAAGCATTCCTACATACTATATCACTCTTCCTAAGTGATCCAAATAAAAGTACTATTGTTGTAAACTAAAGGAGTCCCTGAGGTTTTACTCTGCTAGTAGTTGCCGATTATAAGGGGCGGTGCTCATCTGTTTCAAAGGCCATTGAGTCAGCCTTGTCTGAAGACATTTTCATGGTCATGTGGCCAGCATGATGTCACGGAGCATGGTTACCTTCCCATCGCAGTGGTAACTTTATCCACTTGCATTTGCATGCTTTCAAACTGCTAGATTGGCAAGAGCTAGGGCAAGGACGGAAGTTCACCCTGTCATGTGATGCTCGGGTCTCAAACCCAAGCTGTTGGCTTTCCAGTCATTAAGTACAGCGTCTTAACCGCTGAGCCATTGCACTACCCTGCTGTAATCTAGTATAATTTACTTAGCCGAGGGGGCCAATATTGACTGAAGATCCTTTCCGTGATCTTCAGTGCAGACTATTTATGGAACTGATAGTGCAATGTAATTTTCCACTTCCCTCATAATGTTTAAACAACTTTACAGGTTGTACATTCATTTCAGAAAGTTTTCCAAAACATTATTAAATGTGTTATACATTTAATCCTATATATAATGTCAAATTGGGATGTCTAATGGTTCAATATGCACTTGAACATCACCTCTAATGCTTTTCTATTTTCTGTGATTAGCCAAAGAAATCCAGGAAAAGAACCTATTATGTTATAGCATCCTTACTGTTGGCAGAAATGGCTAATACTGAGTTTTTGAAATCTCACTAGCTATCACTCTTACTCCCTCTCTAATATTTGGCAATGTGCTAATTCCATTACGTGTTTGTTAGGGAGTTTACAGGCTTTAAATGCAACTAGTACAGAAGTATTTCGCTTGAAAAAGGTGACTTTATAAAGATATTCCTATACTCCAGTAAACCTTTCTAGTTTCTTCAGATATGCAATTATTGCTGATTTAATAAAAATAACGATAGGGAGAATGGCCTCCAGCCATTTCTTTGCTTTTAGTACATGGCAGTAATTCAAACTTTATTTCCCAATTATAGTTTAAATGGAAATACCTTTTCTCGGAAAGTTGTTCTTTCCATAACTATCTTCTTTCACCACAACAGATGCCAAAACTGAAGTATCATCCTAATAAATAATGTTATATTATTTCTATCCTATCTTTCCACTTGCAGGGCTCACATTATGGTTAAGCCAACAACCAAAAAGATCTATTGTTTGCTGGTATGTAGTTTGCCCATTTGTGGAATACAAATACATACACAAACTCACTGGTAGTAAGAGACTAGGTGGAGAGTATACAAAGAAAAAAGACTATACATTCTGAAGATTAACATTCCAACTTCTCCATAAAAAATTACAAGAGGTGCATGACTTTTCAAGAGGTTAAACTGAGACAATACAAGAGGATGAAATCATTAAATCCAATACACCAAGTTAGCTAAACCGAAAACCAGGACAGAGCAGATGGGCTGGTAAGGAATAAATCCTGTTCTTGATTCCCAAAGAGAAAAATGGATTGCACTTCCCATCTGAGCAAATCGTAACACTACGTATTTGTCCCAGATATTTCTTCAAGGATAACAAATTCAGCATGGTAGTCAATTTGATAGTGAAGTTTGGATCTTGGATTTATGAATTCCAGATAGGAGTTAACCAGTGTTGGTCACACTTCATAGGCTAAGCATGTATTCATTTGTGAAAACAGACCTTCCAAACACATACAAGCAAAAATCTATATGTCATGAGATAACATAGCAAGAAACAAAGCTAATTTGCAAGTCAAGCTCTTTACATTTCATTAAGCAGTACGGCAACATTGCTTAGTTTCTATAAAGTTTTCCATTCTTATCATCCATAGTCTCTGTATCATCGTAATTCAATGAAATCCACAAATAACATTCGACAACAGTTCATCTATTTACACTCAGGTACAACACTGGTGAATAAAACACAGGACAGTTAATATTGTAGAATACAATATTAAAAGTGAAAGGGCATCCTGAAAAGAAAGATGGAAAATGTTTTTTTTCTTAATAACTGAGACAATGTTATTTCTTCAATCTCATTCCTTTTCCAAAGTAAAACATTATAGTGTGTACATTGAGGATTTATTTCTGTATGCATGTTTAAATTGATGTTTAGATGAATTATATCCATCATACAGAGATATTGTAAAAGGCGTGTGTGTGTGTATTTAATAATGTTAAACCCTTATTCTTAATACACTGTGTAGATGTTAGCCAAATAATCTATCAATAAAACAGTATCAGTAGGTCTGGGGAGGCCTTGAATTTACAAAACAATACTCATTTGAAAAGTTCTTCCTTTTCTAATTTAATAGAAATAACCAAAACAAGTGGTTTTCAAAACAATGCTTTTTAAAACTGTTCTAATACAACTGCTACACCACATTCCAGAGCACTTAACAAGAAATATTTACAGGTTGCTAAATGTATTAAATAATCATGTAAAGAAAAATGCTTTTATTACACATCAGCCAAAAAACACAGGAACTGAACAATTAGAAACGTTAACTTGTTTAAAAAATTAAATATTATTCAGAGAATACAATACCACAGAAACAGCACTTTTTAAAAAGAATCAGTAAAGTTAACTATGTGCAAAAAGTACCAGTTTTAATTACCAGAAAGAAAGAGTACTGGGAATTGAACCCTTTGATTTGTATGTTTACATATAAAATTAAAACAGGCTTTCAATTGCACAAATCTTTATCGACCTCATATATACATGTTTAATGGCATTTTGAATTAACAAACGCCTACATTGGCAGGCCTTTAACATGCATCATTTTCCATTTCAAAATTTATGTTCACACTACGGGAATGCTGAAACGTGTGAAAGATCTATAAAATTCTTTGAATTTGTTTATACAAAGTTACAGATCATTTTAAAAGAAAAGAGCAGCTCCCTACTTGAAAAAGAATTGAATTGAATAGAAAAGAGAAAGTTGTGTTATCATTGTTAATCAGCTACTAAATTAAGAAATCAAAGTAACTTCAATTTTCAAAACCATTTTGATTAGGATGCATTTTAAAAGTAGACTAGCAAATAGGCTACAAATGGGCTACAAATGGGTGTAGCAAAAACCTACAAATGGGTGGAGTTACTGCACATGCATCACTGAAGCAAAGAAGTGGTGGCCATATGCAAAATCACAATCTTATGAATTACTTTGAAATAGGTCTATGTAAATTGTGGCATATAAAGTTTTTAAAAAAGTACCTCCATTATTTACTGAAACACCTACTTCTTAAAAAAATATGTTAACTTTCCCCAATTTTTAAAATAAAATGCCACACTATAACTGCACACTTTATTTGTTAAAAGCTAGACTTGGGTGATACACATACAAAAACCTTCCTATAAAACCACTACCCAAAGGAAATGGACTCCTGCCATGCTAAGCAGGCAACAGACAAAGCAGTTTTATTGCTTTTTTGCTAAGGAGAGGTGGAAAAAGAAAGAGAGAAAGTCTACATCCAGCACGTAACATTTTCAACTTCAAGATAGTGTTGCCATAACTTTCACGTAAATGGGTCTGGCTAATAAAACTACATTATACAACAGAATGGCAAATTGGGGTGATTTGTTAAAAAATACTACTTTGATGCAGTGGCTTGCAGAAATGTTTATAAAACACTCTGCTCTTCTATCCAGTGTTGAGTACGCCGACAGTCAATGCCACCTCAAATATTATTAATGGGAATTTTTCTCCTGAAAAAGGCTATCTACATTTTACAGCATACAGTATCTACTTTAAAAGCTAGGGGCAAAGCCACCCTTTTTGGATAGTAAATCAGCCTTAATAGTATATGATAGGACACTTAATTGCAGGGCACAGTTAAGTAAGACCTGAACATACTTAGCTGGTTAAACTAACACTAATCACTAGTAAGTACAAGGCAGGGGACCTGCTGAGGTAATTGAGAAGTCCACAATCAGCACGCTGTACACTTGTTATCCTTCCTGTTTCAAAGCAAGCTGCCTTTTTCTTCTTTGGATTAACTTAAAATGTTTGGAACCTATACAACCAGGGAAAGAGTTTTTGTTTTCTTTTTTAGCAAGAGTATTTGAAGTCATAGTTTAAGAGTCAAATTGTATGACAAAATATTTTGGGACCATATCAGATATAAGTTATATTGTAATTTATGAAGCCCAGGTAAATCCATTTCACATGCAAGGAAAGCCCCATTATCCACTAGAAAGTAGATAAATGAAGAACATACTCCAAAATAAACTAGGTAGCTAGGTTTCTTTTCAGCTGTACAGGTGGCAGAAGTTCTTTTGTGATATACTTCTTCCATCACTGGGAAAAGCTCATCAAGACTACAAATCATTTCCATCTATGAATATATTCTTCAAGAAATGACTCTAGCAATTTATATAGAGTCCATGCAGAATGTTATTATCCACTATGTTTCAGGTAGCAGATAATCAACTTAATGTCTCGAATTATATTTTTTCAAAAAAGTAAAAAGACATTCATACAATTTTAATACACTAAAGTCTATTACTTTTCCATTGCAGTTTCTGAATGGAAAAAAAAACCTAAATTAGCTCAATGCCAGTTCTCTTTTGCAGAAAGGAATCTGGATATATTTAATTTAAGTAAGAAATAGTTTCATTCATTATAAATTGAGATATGAAGAACTTCAGTAAAAGTAAGAAGTACTATTTCATCCAACAGTTATTTAGCATTTTCTTCTTGCATTTGATGCTTGCAATAAGTGCCTAGGTGGCTATTCTGTGGGAACTTGTCGGAGAGTGAATACACTGAGAAGGAACACCCTTCCATTCACCCTCATATTTTTAACTGCAAATAAAAAGTGACACTCAAACTAGGCTATGTTGATTATCTGTATGTTAGATCTCTCAAGCTGAGTAATCTCATCTCTACATTTGGGGAAAAAAAAGATTAAAACGCTATATATAGAAAACATCATACAGTCCAGTTAGAATGTTGCCTTTTATATGTGGAAATGACAGCTATGATCATGAAACTTTCTTCCAATGAACTGACTTCTCTAAATTTAATTTGGTCACAATGTAAACTAATAAATATTCATAAAACAGACAATTTAGAATTGATTTGTTAAATAAAACATTTTGTGAAAATATATCCCTGGACTCCTTTCATTTTTAATATACTGTTTATCTAAGAAAGTGAATTAAAGTCATAAATATCTTTAATTACTTTCATGTTAGAGAACCATCTTGTCTGCTTCTTTCAGGGAAAATGAAATCAAAACTCTTTAGGGAATCACTGGGAATACATTGTATAGTAGAAACTATTCAACTCTACCGTATAGATCAATTCTTCATATACTGTGAACTATTGGCCATAATGAATACACTTAATGTCACAGTAAAGCTTATATTTTGGTTACCTCAGTATAGTTTGCCTTTTTGAAACAGGCATAAAAATATTCTATATAAGGGTTTGAAATAGTTTAATGCAGACCTACGCCAAGCATATAAGGATTTTTACCTGTTCAACACTGAATTACAATAATGCAGATTTTTCTTGTCTTCGAAGAGCTTTGTTATGCACGGACAACTGCATATTATTATTCAACTAGTTACTTGCCTGATATGCTGGTCCATTTTCTAGATTTAAAAATAGACAAGTAACTTAGCCTGAAAGGGCACCTTATTCTCTTCAATATTTCATTTAAGCTGCGTCTGAAGAAAACTGAATAGATCTAACACAATAATATAGAACTTCAAATTATAAAGAGCGTATTATAAATCTGTTCTTGATTAGGAACATTAGTAAGAATACATATTAGCTTATAAACAGTCCAGCAAATGTTGCTGCCTGAAAGAATTTACAGTACCATTATTTACAAATAAGACAGAGTGAATACAGGAAATTTTACACATTTGGTAGTTGACAATGTAACTAGTTTGCTGATAGCAGTCTATCAGAAACTGTTAGTAGGGAAGACTGGACAGTTACCAGTTATTAACATCATAGGCTAGTTCTGTAAATACTAAAATCTATATTTTAGTTGGTTTTGTAGCCAACATCCTAGCTTAAAAGGGGCGAGAAATAGACAAAATACAAAAAAAAAATGGTGCTGAGATGTACTGTGCATGGGACTTCCATTTAATACCATGAATCCTACTTAAAAACATGAATTGCAACCAAAGTCAATAAAGCACATATGAAGAACTCGCACTCCTGCATTCTCAAATTGAAGATGATTTAATGATGTTATCATACTTCTATACATAATAAAAGACTGCAGAGCCTGGCTATTTGACCCAACAAAGTATGATACTTGCATTATCACTTGGATAAGATGTTGAATCTCAAAAATAAAAAAGAAAAAGAAAATCACACAACCAGCAGTTCTGGTTACATGAAGAGAAAGGTTGCTTAGAATTTAAACCACAACCCGGTATGAAAGAGAAATATGATTTGTCTTGGTCCAATGCTGCAGAAATAATTATTAGGTAGTGACAAAAATGCATGTTCATACAAATGTCATCATATAAAAACTTGTTTCTGATATGAATGTTAATAATCTCAAACTTCTGTAATGAAGGAGTGAAAAAGTAAAATAAAAATCCAGCACTAAAAAAATAAACACAAAACACAAGAGCAATAACAGAAGTTGAAAGCTTTTCCCCCTTAGACAAGAATGTTTCTGTACAAATGTTTTTGTAATCTAATACTGTCTGAACACTATCAATAAAATGGCCACTAAAGCCACGATAATATCCCAGGAACATTTAAATATGTTTTTCTTTACAATAGTTTGGGTCCATTTAATCAGTTTACTTTATATGCACCGGCCTTTCATCTGATTTTAGACGTTTTCTACGTGGTTGTATAAAATCTTCATCTGAATCATCAGTTATTTCAGCATCATCTTCTTCTTGCTCGAATTCAGGTAAAGGCTGGAAGATTCTGCCTGGGTATATCTCTGTAAGTTTATCTTCAAAGTATAATGCAACTGCTTTCCCTGCCTGTGCTACTTCTGAATCAACCTGCAAAGTAAAAAGATAGTAACATTCACCAATTGGTAATGCACATCTCTTCAGCAAGTGTGCATGGTCTGAAAAGCTTACCTTCAAATTAATCTCTTGTGTTTCTGCATAAACTTGAACAACTTTCATCATCTAAAAAGGATACCAGAGTCAAAACAAAGGAAATTATAATCCCTTCTAAAGTTATGAGACTGTACAGGAATGGATGATGAAACTCAGCCATGATGGCAATTTATTTCTAAAAACTGTGACACAGAGGTGACACTTCATAAGGTCCCATTGCTAAATTTGGGTATGTGATCCATTAACAAATGATCAGTTTTGCCAAACTGACACCAAGCACAGAAATCCAAAATTGAGCTGTACAGTAAATAAAATAATTGTGTTATAAATGGTTGGCAGTAATTTCTTGCATCAGGATTCCTTTGTCATTTCTTCTCAAGAAAGTGCTATCCCACTACCTTCCAGTTCAGTTCTTCTTGTCATGATATAAATGTGATAACTGCAGTAAGAAAAAAGGGCAAGTTTCTTTTTTTAGTCTATTCTAACTCCATTTATCTGTCCATGAAAATTTCCTTTCACTGTGAGTGCATTCATTTTTCTTAAAATTAATTTATTTTGAAAAATACTTTGGCCTCACCTGTTACAATCCAAATTTAAATTAAAGTTACAGCTGCTTAGGATAACTCAATACTTTAAAACATTTACATTTCTGAGATTTTAGTATTAGAATTTTATATACAGGTATTAATTTCAAACCAGGACAAAGATTATAACCCACTTTAAATGAAACTGGTTTTCAAATTCTGTCTGATAGAAAATTCAGGATTCTTTTTCAAGAGTCTCTGAGCAAATTTAAATAAACCTTCTAATCAATGGGAGATAGAATAATGGTTTTAGATAATAATAAAGACGGGATCCAAGTCTTTTCTATAGATTTAACAACTCTAATTTAAGTATGCTTAAATGTGTCCAATTTTCCTGGAGTCAACAAATATTTAGGTACCTACTGATTATTTATTTTCCCATAAATATTGTGTATTAATTGAGGTTCACATGTCATATTTTTGATGTTTCAAAAGCCCCATATTATTTCAGCATTTTTTCTACATATTTGAAGTTACCAATAATTAATTATTGGTTTTATTTTTAGAAGACTTTGTTATCTGAATTGCCTCAACTAGTAAGATAACTTTCAATTAATAAGGAATCTAATTAACAAACTGCTTTGCAGAATGGTTTCCAAACTTTTAAAAGATGCTGTTTAAGCAGTCACAGGGTCGATCTGCTTCAGTGTCCATTTTTAAACAACAGTTATTCAGTTATCAGAAGGCCAGGCATTCTACAGCTATTTCCATCACAAATCCTGCTCTAATTATAAGTCCTTTAGCGACTGATTGCTCATGCCTCCCTGCATTTCTTTATTATTTATTTTCTTACATCAAAATCTTCATGTAATCTTCATGTCATTTTAAGATTACAACTTTTCAAAACTATTTATCATTCACAAAATGCTCTAGATTTAAAGATAATCTATGAATACACCATGTATTTAATTGCAAAAGTATTTATTAATGACCTATCCTGTTTTTTATTGCGTTCAATGCTTTTACATATAAAGTAAATCTCATTCAAAGAGGATTTCTGCTTTTCTGCTGCTTGGACTAGGTAGCAATGTGCTATTGAAAAGACAATGTCTCGACAAAAAGGAGGCATGAAACAGCTTATGCATGCAACCCATCATTAATTGGTTCATTATTAAAATCAGTAAAGAAACCAGTAGAGCAAGCATGTCCTCAGGATCCAATTTACATTATTATTTCTGTATATAATAAGAGACTACGTCTGAGGCGCAATCTGTGCCCAGCCATATCTTTGTACAGCTTACATAAGGGACACTATTTCCATCCCACATTCAGAATTTGGAAACACTTGTAATTAAAGTCTGTGTAAAGACACAGAAGATTTTTTTTCATCCGTCAAAACAATTCTACAGGTTGGAAGTTAACATACTTCATTAAACCTTTCACAGTTCTTGAAGATCAGCCGAACATCTGCCACAAAATCTTCAGGCGTCTGATAATGTTGTGAATGTTTCTTCTGCAGTTTTTTCTTTACTGTAGATAGATCCATGGGTTTCTTTATTATTTTATAGTAGTTTGGTATCTGTTCAGGAAAAAAATGCAGCCACATTAGAAGAGAGAAAATTTAAGAAATATACTTTTACAGTAGAATATTTTTTTCTATGTGAAGCACTTTCATTTTTAAAACCAGACCCAAACATTTTGAAAACACACACTATAAAATGTGAAATTGTGATATTATTTTTAAATGTGGAAATTCTGCTTCATAGCTCCTTCAACATTGCTGATCCAACGATTTTGTAAATACCGATAGATACTTTTAAAAAAGTATCGGCAAAATACCATTCATAACATAACTATGAATGTCAAATATTGATCACCAATTTCAGAATCCTAAAAGTAAAAAATTTACATTTTATCATCTCCAGGTAATGTATATGACGTCACTCACCGAGGCTGGAACTGGCTCTTGGAATTCAATACTCAGCTCATGGCAATATAGATAAAGTAGGAGGCGCTCACATTTCTTGGAGAGGAAAAACAAATTCAATTAAAATTGCTTCATTCTTAAAAGACTGAATTTTTGTTAATTAGTTGTGTACTTATCCTACAATACCAGTATCTAGATTACCTGGAATCAACAGAGATTAGTTATATATATTTTAATATCCATGCAACTAATTATTTTTGCCTTCACAGCTTTGGAACTGAACAAAGTCACAAGGAAATAACTTTCAGAATTGTTAATTATTTCAAAAGTTATTTATGATCTGGCATATTTCTAAACGTTATGTGCTACTTCTAAATGTCAAGGCAACATTTCAAGGTGAGAGTCACTGACAAACATAATTCATTTTTAAAAAAACACTATGCATACTATCACAACACTGAGCACAACATATTCCATGCATCAATAATAATCTATTTTTCCATTAACTGCTGTTTAATAGTAATAAAGCAAATACAATATCAGCTAAAATGACAGGGAAAATCCAAATGAAACATAGTTATAAGATACCTTGTGAGCGTAATCTAAAAAAAACAGTCTTTGCTCCCAGTGGAAGGCAGATAAGGCAAAGCAGTTTTCCTTGACAAAGAATCCCAAAGCCTCAGTAAAGCCATTCAAAAGGCAGTACCTCAAATTTCTGCCAAATATACATACTTCAAAGTAAAATATCTCCCCAAAACTTTATATTGGGAACATTGTGTTCCAATTACCAGACATACTGTAGTTTTATGGTTCCTGGGAGACATTTCTATATTCCTATATGACACATGGCTTGCTACTTTATAACCAGCCCAGTGAATTACGCTTACAAGCAGCAGTTTCGATTAAGCTATTGAAGTAATGAAATCATTTATTTCCTTCAATTGGCCATGGTCATTATCATAGTTAAAACCCTCTAAGCGCAGCTCAGAATGTCATGTAGTCCATGCCAGTCAGCAGGCCAAAACACAGCAACAACGCAAGCAATATGTTCAGGTTTATGGGGCTGGGGTGAAAAATGATAACCGATTAAAAGATATATCCAATAACTTGCTTGATCACACTCTAGTCTATGCCATTAGGTAAAGGTAAAGGTTCGCCTCGCCCATACATAGTAGTTGTTCCCGACTTTAGGGGGTGGTGCTCATCTACGTTTCAAAGCCGAAGAGCCAGCGCTGTCCAAAGATGTCGCTGTGGTCATGTGGCCGGCATGATTAAACGGCAAAGACGCACAGAACGCTGTTACCTTCCCACCAAAGGTGGCCCCTATTTTTCGACTTGCATTTTTTACGTGCTTTCGAACTGCTAGGTTGGCAGAAGCTGGGACAAGTAACGGGAGCTCACCCCGTTATG
>JAOYMU010000263.1:53620343-53638544 GCA_025802295.1 Psammodynastes pulverulentus
TTATATTCATGTACACTGAAGAAGGTATTTAATTTCGTTGTACGAGGTACAATGACAATAAAGTGAACTAACTTATAGGGGGAATCGCACACACGACTACACCATGCAATAATACTGAATGGAAAGTGTTAATAAATGTTCTTGCAAAGTATAATGGATCTGTCGTCAATGGAATGAGTCAGCAAGGGGTAGTTTAGAAGTTATGTCTGGCTGGGTTTGGAGGGAAGAACATAGGCTGAACTGGCCAGTTCCAAGGACATCATGCAACGCAAGTAGTGTAATTCTGTGAAGTCTGCAACTGGTTCGGTGCGCAGCGTTACAAAACTGCCCATTTTAAACCACAAAACTTACTTTCTATGTCAGCGCTGGTGAGTAAAACAGCTGAGGCACGGCAATCCACTGTGCCACACGAATCAGCTGAGCTAGAAAACAGGGAAATATAGGACAGGAAAGAGCAGGGGTGGGTGGGCAGGACCATCTGCTCACCGGAACTACCGGTTCGCTAGAACTGGTCCGAATACCGCCTGTGATGCATTGAGGCCACAGCAATCCATAACTCTCAGCTTTGCCAGGAAAATGCAGGGGCTTTGGAGTCAAGAGGGGCGAAGCTTGGCTTGAGTGGAGAGTCTGCTCCTTCTGCTGCCTGTGCATCTCTCAAGTGGTAGAAAGCAAGAAGAAGGGGGGGGGATTCGTGTAGGGGAAGACCCTCCCTCTTGAAGCGAGCCACACTTTTGGCTTTAAGAGCACTCGAATAGAACCCATTCCCCCGTTATCAATTCGTTTTTGGATGTGCATAAATGATTCCCATCCAAGCAGTTCCATGATCAAATAAGAGGAAGCAGGATTATCGAGTCTGGTGATGGTTCCGCCCACGTTATGCATTTGTAAGTAGCACAGGTGTCAACTTAAAAATGCAAAACTCTGCATTGAAGTAGAGCCAATTTTGGAATAGAAATTGAGACCCAAAATGGGAAATCTCAGGTTCAATACCGCATTGATGCAGAAAACACTAAGTGATTGTTCATTTCAAAATCTGTATTCCTTTTGGGTGCAGACAAAATAAGTAGTCATTGATATGTTTATGCAGTGATTTTTCTGAGGCTTGGCACGGTTCTTTTAAACGTGTTTTTCAACCCCTCTTCTTTTCCATAAAATAGGAAAAGTGTTTCTTATGCAGTGCAAAGAAGGAGAACCCATCCTTGATTAACACTGCCAGAGTGCTTTGGAGGAAGGTCACTGGGGTAAATGAACATCAAAAACGGATAGGAAAAAAAGAATAAATTAAAATTGTGGCAAGTGGACTTTTTCTTGGTTTGAAATGTCTCAATGCTTATCCAAGTAGCTTCCTCAGTCTCATTTCTCACCTAATCTGAATAGGCTCTTTAGGTGGAGAGGCAGAGTGGTTAAATATAAAAGGTAAAGGTTCATCTCGCACATGCGTGCTAGTCGTTCCCGACTCTAGGGGGCGGTGTCATCTCCGTTTCAAAGCCGAAGAGCCAGCGCTGTCTGAAGATGTCTCCATGGTCATGTGGCCGGCATGATTAAACACCAAAGGCGCACGGAACGCTGTTATCTTCTCACCAAAGGTGGTCCCTATTTTTTCTACTTGCATTTTTTGCGTGCTTTCGAACTGCTAGGTTGGCAGAAGCTGGGACAAGTAACGGGAGCTCACCCCGTTATGCGGCACTAGGGATTCTAACCACTGAACTGCCAACCTTTCGATCGACAAGCTCAGTGTCTTAGCCACTGAGACACCATGTCCCTTGCTCTATGCCATTACTTTTAAGCAAATCATAGCATATCATATGCTTATTTGCAATCTGTGGCATTCCTTCTAAGCAAAAGTTATCATATTATATTATATGCTTATCATACTGTATAACAACTTTAGTGTAACAACTAAAGTTCCATGGAAAAACAAGGAATAACATCACATTCATCTTTGTTTATGTGCAAAATTGGTTGACTTGCTGAATACAAATTAAATAGTACGTTTTAATAAAACAGTTCCAAATGCATTGAGTTTGCAAACAGCCAGCTATTTTAAAAAAATGATATGAGTGGAAACTAAGATAATTGGCTAATTGTAGTGGATCCCCATCTCAAATACATGTTCCATTATCACTGTGGAGAATGGAGTGAGGAAAACAGGGAAACCTGGTTGTCAAAGAAGAGTAGACCTTTATTATGTTTCAAAGCTGGATGTGCATGTCTTACAGTGTATGTAGAAAGTCTAAATATCCCTGTTAATATGCCAGATTTTTGAAATGCAGGAAAAAAAATGAGACCAAGATAATCTAAATAAAGGAACATATAATACAAAAAAGCCAAGATAATTGGGTTAAATTGATTTGAGACTATACGTAAAGTATGAGACACCTACCCTTTGGTCCACAGGACTCAATCCTTGCGCAGTTTTTCCCTTCTTGGTGTGCTGCAAATTATCACAATCATATTCTACCTCAGGTTTGAGAAGATCTCGACAAAATGTACATATCCATTCTCCACTAGAAAAGAAAAAAATCATCTAGAAATCTAGATATTATAAATTTTGTAAATATATAAATCCAAATGCATATATGCATGTGTGTGCGTGTGTGCGTGTGTGCGCGTATGCTGGTCAGTCCATTCCTGTCACAACCAACAGATCAACATTTGGTTGATCTGAAAATAGTGGAGCCAGCACCTGGAGGAAAAGTGCTTTTCGAACAGCTGGAAAAGTAACTTTAGAATGAATCCTTACATTTACAACCATTGCAGCATCCTCTGCAATCATATGATCAACATTTGGGCACTTCACAACAGGTGTGTTTACAACTATCACAGCATCCCATAGTCATAATTGTCATTTAACCATTTCATAACTGGCTTCCGACAAACAAAAACTGACAATAGAATAGAAAGTTGATGTTCTGTCATGTCTCGCTTAATGACCCACAGTGACTAAATGCAGAAATCGATGCCATGTGTCCATCAGAATCACATGATGTTTTGCTTAGCTATGGAGTTAATGGTCCCAATTGTATTTGCTAAGCAAGAACTACCTGTATTATAATCAGTAATGGCCTCATAAAAAATTGAGAATTTTGCAAAATAATTATAGAAATAAAATGCAAATTATGTCTGATATTTTTCACTAGAATAACAAACACAAATTCGCCTGTCACAAGATTTTGTTACTGTAATGCCATAAGAGCTTGCCTAACATACCACAACCTACGTATTTTTTAACCAAGTGCCTTGCATATGTGTGATTATGAAGACAAACTCTCCTCAAAGCATGTAAGAGGTGATTGAATACTTTTTCTTGTGCAGAAAAAATACTTTTTCTTGTTTAGTATGAAACAAAGCATAATTGCTTCACACAGGTCATGGCCGTTGGCCAGTACCAAAATCTCATGTTAAATAAGTAACTGCTACAGTGAATGACTGTATTTATGTATTTAGTATTTATTACACATTTTAGGCCACTAATATTAAAAAAAACTACCAATACTAATAATCAAAAGTCCTAATGCTGCAAGAACACATCATTCCAATATAGTAACAACCTGCAGAGAGACCATTTCCATCTAATATTATATTTTTAATGTTCAGTATTATACCTTAATACAAATAATCACACCAAGTTCTTGTGGGATAATAGTATTTTCATACCTTGGAAAGCTGAGAAGAGTAGGTACATGGCATGTCAGATGGAAAACTTTAGGACACTTTTCACAACATAATAGGTCTCCCCCATTTTGGCACACAGCACACCAGTCTTCATTCGGGTCATCATCTTTATTGTTGCCTTCTCCTCCAGCCCTGGCAGACCGGTGCATGAGGCTACGTACTGGAGATTTGCCATTTACAAGACCATGTCCGGACTGTTTACAGCTTTCATTCAATTCTGTTGGTTCAGTTTTTACATGGTTGTCTATACTTCCCAGTGCTTCTAACTCACTTTCCAGATGTAAGCTTGTAGAAAGTGGTGGCGTCAAACTGCTTTCAGGACTGCTAAGCTAAAATAAAGGCACAAATTAAAAGACTAAGAAACTTTCCCTTGGGTGTCCCCCTTTTTCCCCATTAATTTTAGTAAGCTATTTGAATACCAATAAAGGAGAATATTTGTAGATCAGGGTTGAAATGAGGGGTCCTTAGTGCTCTCTGAACTTGGTTGAATAAATGAAGGAATATGGATCCAGTTCAATGTTCTACGATACACATACTGCTGCCAAGTTTAGCTATGGTTTATTAAATTAACAACAATTGGCTCATACTGAGCCAAGCACCTTACTTTGCCCTTTGTTTTAGTTTGATTTATAAACCAAAGCAACTTGGTTATCTAGTTTTCTAATCAAGGACAGCTCAAGGCAAACAAAATATGGTTCTAAAATAGAATTCTTAAATATTTCTAGCACTATAATAATCTCTGTGGAAATAGCAGCTACTCTGTACAAAATAACAGATGGCTTCAATTCTTCCCACTGCTTAGAAATCCTGTGTCAAAATGGTATAACACAGAAATAGAATTTTACCATGCAGGCACTTCTTCTGCCATCTTCTGTTTTTTCTTGTTTCACAGGTCCTGAAAAACCACACACCTCTTCCTCTGTGCCAGGTTCTTGCTTAACTTTTATGTGGTCAGATTTAAAGCTAATATTGTTTTTCTCAACGGTTCTGCCTGATGAGCCACAGCTGAAAAGTATACAAGTTATACAAATTAAACATCTCCCTGCTAAAATTCTAAGAAATAAACATTTCCTAACCTAATTAAATCCTTCCTCGAAAAGATGTAGAAGGAACGTAATTACTCAATAATAAAATCAACAGAAGTAACACTGCAATATTTTTATTTGTTAAATTCTTTACTTTTAATATCAGGGCTTTTTTTCGGCGCCGAAAGGTGCCGGAACGCGCCCCCCCCATCGCGCTAAAAAAACCCGGAAGTGGCAGCGCGCGATTGGTGGGGGCGGAGCACGTGATACGGGCTCCGAAAAGGTGCCGGAACGGCGTTCCGCCGAGCTCCGGCTCAAAAAAAGCCCTGTTTAATATACATATGTATACATTTTCTTTTTTTAATTTATGAAAGCAGTGTCTACTTAGTATGAAATTAGGCCTGTAGAATTCTAAAATGACATCTAAAACAACTATTGAGGGGGAAAAACTTCTGCACTTTAAACATTCTGCCTGGAATAGTAAAGTTTATTTCAATTTTTTTTTTCTGCAAATAACTTCAAATGTTTGTTTTAGCAATAGAAATTTTCAAAGGTAAATTATATTACTGATTATTTTCATTAGTTTTGTGTTTTGAAGTCAGATTTATTTCAAAAAGTTAAGCTCTTCTTTATGAAGGCATTTGTTTATGTAATTAATTAAAATTCAATTCAAAATCATATAAGCAGCAAGAAACCATGGGGGACCCTAAGCAATTTTTTTCACAGTAAAAATACAATATAGTTTCACATACAGTACTGTGCTAATTTCCAATTTAGAAACTATATATCTATATTTTATCTTGATCCTTTAGTTCTCTGTAAATCAGAGGCAAAAATGAAGAAACTATCGCCACTGAAGCTATAGTCATAACATGAAAAGACTGGCACATATTAACAGTGACGGGATAGCGACACCACAAAACCAAGATGTCAAGATGCAAATATAGTACACAGAAGTGAAGGAACTCCAGCAGTGGTCCCCAACCTTTAGGGCACCAAGGTTCCATGGAGAAAGGATTTTCCATGGACCGGAACGGCCATGGTTTCACATGCTGCCTGCATTATGCGGATGGGACTTTGCTTGTTTGCATGGCCGGTTGCTGGATTAGAGTTATTTCTTGTTTACTTTCCTATACAATTATCTATTCTTCTTTGCTCCTCTCCATCTCTTTACCCGATTCCGTTTTGTGTTTCTGCTGGGAGGACTTTATACATGTGTGTGAGGGGAAGAAAAATAGCTGGCACATGAAGTTAAGTGGAAATGTAAATGGAAGGGAAGAGACCTCTTCTCATTCAAAGAACTGCGGCAATCCTTTTTATTTTAGTTGTACCTACTAGAGCAAAGGCAACAACCATATTTTCAGGGTTCTCTCTTCCATTATAAGTATATATTCAATTTGCAAATGAGCACAATAAAAACATTAGAGAATGATGTTACTTCTTATATGATGCAGAAATTAAAAATAATTTATAGTTATGTCTTCCATGTCTTTTAATTCATATATAAATTGGACAGCGCCAACCTTTGTCTAAAACTGGAATTTATGTTCCTAGTTATGCACTCTGGAAACTTCAACATTCATTTAGAATTGAGAGCCTGTTTTTGAAGCCAGTTAACTCACCTGCCTCTACTGCCTGTGCTAGATGTACTGGGTGGCCTCACAGGAGTATGAGAATTGGATAAACCTACAGAAGAAAAGATGAGTTTATTACAGCAGCATATCACAGTGGACATTTCTGGCAATGCACAGTTTCAACAGTTCATACTCTAAAAATCAGTGTTATATTTTTTTAATCCCAACTATTATGAAGCTTACCAGCATTCAAACCCTAAAGCCTTCTAAATCTAATTCAGTTGTCACACTCACTTAACAAATGGAATCTATCTTCAGTATTTTGCAAAACCAATGATTTATCATTTACTATAAAGTATTATGATAACATATAAAGTATTATAATTTACCATATAAGTATAAGTATTGTATTTTACCATTCACCATATAAAGTATTTCCATTTAAAAAGAAAAGAATGGTGGTGTGTTAATGACATTTATTTTGAAATGTTTTTGCATATTCCTTGAAGACAACAGCTTGGAGATAAAAGATTCTGATATAAATTAAAAAGTTATGACATTTCATTTCTTCTTATTTTCCATTTTTAACCCTTTTCCATCCACTAAAGTAGCTAAACTTTTTCTTCTACTGAGAATGAAGTTACAAAATTATTTTAGTCTTTTCATAAATATGCTATTATATGAGAAAAAAATCTGCCTACTCATGGAAAAAACTACTTTGATTAAATTTAACTAAACAGTCATAATAAAAAAAGTTCGTACATTGAAGCAAAAAACATTCAGGCTCTTTACTGTGCAAGTTACTAGAAAAAAATGGGTAAAATTTCAAAGTAAGTATTGGTTGTTTTAAATACAGAAATTAAATGTCTATCATGTCTTTCTCAACTTACCTGATGAGCCTGGAGATAGTGCTGAGGGTCCAGGAGAGGGATTCATACTGCTTATGGGTTGAGGGGGTAGATGGCTACCTGCGATATATCTACTTAGTAAATTATCTAAGTTACTGGAACCAGCGTCTTCTAGCTGAAATAAAAAAGTCATACAGTGAATTTGCCAAGTCTAAATGTAGTATGCTAGAAATGACCTCTGGAAACGATCTGTATTTTTTCTGAAGGATATTAGAAAAAACTAAAGCCAACAATATAATATTTGAACAATGTCCTTGAAATAGGCAGTAGAACATAGGGTGACTTCATATAGCCTCTTTCCACTATTCTTAAAATCATTAAGTTACAACAATTAATTATTCAAAAAAGAAGGGATGTGAGGCCAGATTGAAGTTAACAGGATTGCATAATGTGCCAGAATTTGAATTACACGGGTACATGACAACCAGCAACTTGTTTGTTAAATTTGTCCAATTTTTCTTAAGCTGAGAATTACATTCTTTAAAGTTAGATTTAACATTCTTCCATCTGCACTTCTTCAAGGCAGATATAATAAAATTTCTACCGCTGAGTGTATAGGTAATGCCCGTGTTACAAGTGTTCCCTTAGCGAACATTCAAAGTCACTCAATAAGCACCCCCTAGCATTTACAAACAAGTCCTGAAACTACGAATCTTGCAGCACCACGGCAGTTGTTCGTCCTTATGAACAACCACAGAGGCTCTGCAACATTTGTCCTGCACGTTGCCGGAGCTTCTGAGGAGCGGATCCACCCATCAGAAGCTCCATTTCGGTCAGCAATGTGCCAGGCAAGGCCTGTGGAGGCCCGAACGGAGCATTGAAGGGGCACATGCAGCTGAGAGGCTGGAGAGAAGACTGTTTGCTAGATCTTCACAAGGTAAGTGACCCGGTGAGGCAGGTTGGATGGGGGTGGAAAGCAAATGTGGGGAGCATGAGATATTTTAGTGGGTCGGGGAGGCCTTGGGTGATCTTAGGGAGGTGGCCTGTTCCATCACTAGCCGCTCCCCATGGCCTTCCCACCCTAAAATACCTTATGTGCACTTAACAAGCCTCGCATTCGATTAGTGAACGTGTGGCCGAAAGGAGGGAGTGGTCCTGTTCAAGGTATGAGATTCACTCCCACAAATCCTCAGGTTATAAATGGAATGGGCATTACATTCGTAACTCGAGGACTACCTGTATTTGTCCATGTACAGACAAGAAAATTGAAATCATCTCACACACATTAGTAGGTTGTAAACTTTATAGAGACATTAGATTAATCTGTACCTCTAATTGATCAATTCCATGGGGAGGCCAGATAAATGTTATAGCAGACAAAGGAACCATATATTTCCAAACTGTTAAACAAGAAATTGAAATGCTTCCCCACCTCCTCAGAACAAATTAGCACAACTGACATATAGAAACAATTTTCAAATATGTAATTTTCAATCAAGTATCTCTCTTAAAATACTCAGTAAACAGCACAGCAGTTAGTTTCAATCCAAAATTAATGGAGCAACTAAGAGTGGAACCCAATGTTGTGCAAGCAGATGTGCATTCACATTCTGGAGACATCTTAGAAGTTGTGCCTCAGGAGTTTATGGAGAAAAAAATCTCATCCCCAATTTTGATGGAAATATAAATCAATGGCAAAAGACTCTGGGTCTGTTTTAAAATCATAGATACCAAAGAGGTCACAAAGCCAAATTATCAAAATATAGAGAACAAATATTTATTTGTTTATTAAATTTTTATGACACCCATTTCCCTACAAGATGACTCTTGACAGCATTTGCATTTGCTATTTTAACTTTTTTATACATACACATACACACGCACTCATAAAACCTTCTGTAGACATCTTTGATCACGATAAGATATCAATCTTGGACTGTTTAATTTGTGCAATAAATTTCAAGACTGAATGAAGACTTAAACACAAATCTTGTCATTCTTAGAGTCTTCAGTCTTCAGACATTCTAACAAAGACATCCTACAGATTGAATTTTATCTTTTTTATATAAATTATAAATCATTTTACTCCACTGTAAGCTGTTAATTTCAGTAACAATTAACTTTCATTCTTTTTTGATATAATATGCTTACCTGTATGGGAGGAATATCTGGCAAGGAAGGTAGATTTTCTGGGTTGGTTACAGAGGGAATAAGCTCTATTGCCGCTACAGATGGGCTTGTTGGACCCCTATTAGCATTTGCCATGGTGGCTGTTGTAGGGCTTGTTGGATTGATAGTATTATTATGTACTGAAACAACTGGGAAGGGACCTGCATGTCCTGGATTTGAATGCTAAAAAGAGGGGAGAGGGGAAAAAAATAGAAATTATCATTAAGTTAGTTACCCAGAAGGGCAATATTCATTTTTCACCTGTACTTTTAATAAGTCAAAATAATAATAACATTTTCTCATTCATAACTGAATGCTGATGTTTTTAGACACTTACAAATTTTCCTTTATCAAAGAACAAGCTCTTACGGCTCAATAAATCTGTAAGAGCCAACAATCAAAGCAATAAAAAAATGTGGCAAACTAATAACCATGAATATTGAATGGCTTATGCTTTAAAAACCATGTTTGGGTCTAATTTCAGATTTCTTATTACAAAATTTGAATCTGTTTCCTTAAATAGCAAGCAGTACCAGAATAGAAACAATCTTTTTAATTTTGAAAAGCATTTTCATAGATAAATTATACTGATATAAAAAAACAAGCTGATACACTTTTCTAAAATGTAAGGTGGGAAACAAAATGTGCACACAGCGTATACTTGTCTTTGTAAGTGTGGCTGCATCATCGAATACTGGGGCCCGTTGTGGCGTGGTATCCCTGGGAGACGACCTGCATTCTGAGCCATTCTCATCTGATGAGCTTGGAAAGCACCGCAATTCATAGTCCTTTGCATGGTCTGCATACTTATCAACCGTGGAGGCTACAAAATATAATGAATTTTATAAAGCTCTAGCTCTATAAATGAGGAAAAACACTAATCTCTTTTCCCATGTTTTTCCTCTTCTTCATAAAGGAATAAACACATTGCACTGATATTAGAATTAACAAAATGTAGCTCTATATAAATTTTAAATGTATGTAATTCTATGCCTGAAAATTATCTTTTGAGTTTATATGAGTATCTTAATTTAAAGAGTCTGAAGACTTGCCTGTTGCTGAAGCATCTGTGGACCTGCCTGGCGTGTGATTTGCCCTGCAGGCTGCCCCATCCTCATCTGCTGTAACTGCTGGTGTTTTTGTTGCGCAAACACCTGCTGTTGCATGTGCTGGAGCCGAAGCTGTGCAAGATTAATTTGCCCTGGAGGTTTGCTGATATGATTTGTTCCTGGAGGAACTTGTCCCACTACTACATTAGGAGTGTAACCTTGTGTTGGCTTATTTTCAATAACAAGATTACCTAGACAATAGGAGAAAGTATGATTAACTGCAAAGCTTGTATTTTAAATAAAATTTAATAGTGAAATTTCTGTGATTAGTATACACATTAAGCTTCATAATAAAGGATGATGCTTTAAAAATACACAACTGGTGTATTTTTTTCTTCAATAGGAGATAACACATGTAGCTTGGGGCTGAACTATGGAGTCCCTGATGCTTTCTGAACCTGGCTATTTGCTTTCAGGTATTTCATTATCAATGTTACTAGTTGAATAATGAAATGTCTGCAAGCAAACAACCAAGCTCAGAGGGCAAAAAGGACTTTGTATTCTTTATGTTAAAAGATTCAAAGTCATATTTTTAATTAATGAATATATAAGATGTGGGTTTCAATGTACTGCATCATTTATTTTGATCAAACTAAGATTAATGGAACATTTTCCTCAAAAAATTAGCACCTAATTTCAATATACATATGATTTTCCATAAACTTTGATGCATAGCTTCAAACATTTTTTTACCTCTTGTATAATAACTATATTAGATTTTTTTTTCACTTCAGTCCTTAAAGTTATTTATTATTGAAAAAATTAAAAAGAAAAATATGGGGTATAATTTTAATTACAGCAGCAAAATCTTATTAACACTTGTAGTCGCTGCCACAAAATATGGTGTCTGAGTTATTCTCAGGATTATTCAGTATTTAAAACCCTTAAATATCCTTTGATGAACCATTTTCTCTTATTTTTGCTATTCTGACACATTTTAATATTATGGCTCAGTATTTCAATTTGATTACAAAAATATATTTCCTTGCAACTCTTTACAGCAGCTGCATCCTTCCCAGGATTGCATGGCTGCACTTTACAGCTGAAGCTAAATCTGATGCATTGCACAGCCCTATTAAGTACTAGTTTGTTCTTGTATAAAATAAGAAATATTATTGTGTCTAGTACAGTGGCCATAATTCTATACTACCAATTAACAGAATGGAAGTTTTTGTTCCTTCTCTAAAAATTATTGTTGCTTAAGAATCTGACAATGATATCCAATGTCATCTCAGTTTTAAAATAACCCAGGGATTGTATTATTGTCACGTGTATTTATCAAAAATTGTACTTAAATATTTATGTCAATAAAATAAAATAGTTTAAACATTTCTGCACCCTCTAGGATCTTTTCAAACAGTTTTATAGTATTTCATTTCCAATACCTTTTCAGTTCCCAATGCATATTCCCATTCCAAAGGACCATATGATGAGCTCTGCACAAGTAACAGGGAGCTTGGGTATCTCCCCCTTTCCAGAAGCATCCTCTCACACTACCCTGAAGTTTGGGAACCTCAAAAGTGGCCTCCAACAGAGTAAGAGGTGCTGCTGGTGGAGAAGAACATGGGAAAAACCTCGTATGGACATGTAAGCCTTTGTACATACCCACAAGGCTGTTTGTAATTTAGATGTTGACTGTTAGTTCTTGCTTATTAAATCTAAATGTATTCTCAATTGGGATCTATTTCACTATAAGAAATAGAAATACATTATCTGATACATGTTGAGAAAATATAAATGACATACATGGACCAATGTATTTTTATTTTTTATTTTTTTTTTACATATAGAAAAATGCAAGGGCTAGAATATAAAGCAAGTCTGATTTCCCTGGACTTTTCTTTTCACTGGAAACTACAATGTCTCCATGCCAACAGCCTCATACTTTTGGCTCAACCACCAATTTGTTGAAAGAATTTTACCTTTAAGAGTCTCCACCCCATTACTCCAGAGTTTATATTGCAAACACAAGGGTTGCAAAGAAAGGAACAATAAAGAAAATTCTTTTGAAAGAGAGTATTTGCTCCTGTAATCCTTGCATTTTATATCTTGTTTGGTGGGAGGGGAGACAAAAAAAGAAGACAAAGTTTCTGCCTGTATCAAGTAAAATAGTTATTCTGAATCTGATTTATGATTATTTTTTAGAATATGAAGGATTTTGATACATTTGTAGGTTGCCTCACAGTTGACACTTCTGAGTTTCCCAACTATAACTGATATGCTAAAAATGAAGTTGGACTGAATCCAAATTACTTTCCTATAATTAAACACTTGTCTCTTTAATATTCTTAGAAGTAGAAGACCATATAATTATGTAACACACCATACCACCGTAATTTTTTTTAAAAAAATTTTCAAATAACACTCTTTTCCTCCATAATTGTCATGCCTCTTGTTACTACTATATATCTCACTTCACAGTGCCTTTCTCAGAAAAACATTGCTATTTATTATTAAGAAGGGTCAATTACCACATGAACAAAGATTTATTCTCAAAGAAAGTATTCCTGTGGCAAGAAATGCATGAAAAAAAGGCAAGCAAACAGGGTAGAAAAAGAATCTGGGTTGTGATTGCATTTGTATCACTGGTTTAAATTCAGGCCTACATAAATAAGTTACACTTCATCATGTGTATATCAACTATCATGATGCACAGAACTTCTGGACTTCTCCTGAAAGATAGCTGCAATTTTAAGGTAGGCATATTGGTCTCCATATGAACAGCTTCAGTAACAAACCTTATTTTACTGGAAGTCTCTTACACCTATAAGGAACACTATAGAGAACATTTTATTTACAATTACAAATTTCACATTGAATCAGTCAGAAATATGAAAAGCTTCTACCTAGGTTGACTACATTCTTTGCCCAAAATGTAGGATCGCAATGGAAGCGAATTGCTCCATTAGCAGCTGGAACTGGATCACACCGTGCTTTTAAAATATGTCGCAGCTGGAAAGTGATCTATGCAAAACATAAAAAAAATTTCATCAGTCAAGCTTAAAAAAATAATCCATAAACACTGTTTGCATTCACTGTTGCTACCTCTCCCTTTCTGTAAGGGAATAACAGCATTCTTTCAGGTGTCATACAGAGATGAATTTTCTCACACTTGCTACACAATTCAGACAACTGTTCCATAAGTTTTTTTCCAATTATACGGTATACTCCTGAAGCCTTAACACAATTTAAGATCTCAGTAATGCAAATCATATTAGAAACTGGAATAATTAGATGAAATTCAGAATCTTTCATAGTTTTCTTGCTTTTCTTTTAACTTTGATACCTCTTGTGTGTTACTCTATTGTAATTTCACTTTTTAATTCTGCCTTTATTCCCTGTGTTTTATATAATACTCTCTTTGTGATAGTTGGAACTTTTGATTTACCCCTGACATTTGTGAAATTAATTTCTTGAACAGTTGGTTATGCATGTCTGAGGCTGATTCCTCTTTCTCTAGTCCTCTTTTCTTTGACTCTCTTCTTTCTTCGTAACTCATGAAGATCTTTTCCATACAGTCTCCTTTTAAGGTGTTGTAAATAAATTAAAATTATTTAATCTATTATTTTCAAGATGCTTTATTTTGCAATAAAACAGAACTCAAATCATTCGGTGGACTGGCCACTCCAAACTCCCATACACACGCACTTTTTTTTACCCCCTTAAATATTCTTTTCTTTGAACCTCTTAAATTATTTCTCTTACCAATTACTAATAACAAACCTTACCAATTACTAATAACCAATCTTTTTTTTCTTTTCTCTCCTTCATTCCCTTTAACATCCCCTCAACTTGTAACAAATTAAGTAAACTGCATACTGTATATACATATGGTAGTTCACAATTTAGTTAAATTGCATCTTTTTGGAATTTTGAAAGAGTACTAAAACTGGGCTTTGCTGGTTGTCTTAGGCTGTGAAGGGGCACTCACCAGAAGTAATTGAGGGAGTAAGATCTCATTCCTGTACCAGACATCTTTTGATACCTGTGCAAAATTTCACCTAATCAGGGAGCTGGGCAGCATATAAATTTAATAAATAAAAATATTCTCATCAGATTTTTAAACAAGCCGGATCCTTTTAAGTATAGAAGGAAACAAATTCAAATACTTCAAGATGTCTCTCCCAAGACTGCTAAAGGAAAGTTAGGAAATTTCCTTTCCTAAAAAGAAAACCATTTGCATTAGGACAAGTGTACAATGAACTAACCAAATTAGGCACAAATGGAAAATGCCATTTGCATTGGAATTCTTTTTGGAAACAAAGCATCATTATTATCTTTGACACACCACTTTTAGTCTCCTAAGAGACTAAAATATGTCAACCAGCAATTTCCACACTTGGTTTCATGCCAAATCATTTAATTCTGTTCATCCTGCTGAAGAACCTTGTTCAGCACTTTTCACCTTCTTCCAAACCAATTTTTATTTCAATCAAAATCACTCTTCATTTTCTCTTTTAATCATAATTATACTGTGCTGTCTTTAATTACACTTCACAGTTATCTTTTTTCCCTATGCCTATAATTCACTATTTTTCTCTCATTATTTGCAACAGTATTTCCTCATTCATAACCTTTTTCACTTTATCATCTCATGCTTCCTATTAGTATAACTACAGCATTTCTGTAGCATAATGTATTGTCAAATAATGTATGTGAAATTCTTGATTTAACTTTCCTAACTCTAAAGAAGAGCAACTAACTAACTAACTCTAAAGAAGAGCAACTGAAATGATTAAGGGCCTGGAGACAAAAACATATGAAGAACGGTTGTAAGAATTGGATATGGCCAGTCTAGAGAAAAGAAGAATTAGGACTGACATGATAGCAGTATTCCAGTATTTGAATGCCACAAAGAAGACTTATTTTCCAAAGCATCAGAAAGCAAGGCAAGAAACAATGGATGGAAACTAATCAAGGAGAGAAGCAACCTGGAATGAAAGAGAAACTTCCTAACAGTGAGGTCAATTAACCAGTGGAACAGTTTGCCTTCAGAAGTTGTGTGTGCTTCTTCGCAGGAGGTTTTTAAGAAAAGACTGAACAGCCACCTATTTGAAAGGATATAGGACTTCCTGCTTCAACACGGGGTTGAACTAGAAGGTCCCTTCCAACTCTATACTGATTAACCTTCCTTACACTCTATTATTTTACCCTTTTCCCATTACACTGATAAAAATAGCCTTCCCGCATTCAGAAGGCTTCAGCAATCTTGTATCCTTTATAATCTTTCCTCCTCCTGCTTTTTGATTTATTTCTTTGACATATGCACGACCAGATTCAAACTTCAACCATGATTTGAAAATAACAGATATCTTTCTAAGCAGATACCAAATAATCACCATTTCCATCCATGTTGGGTTTTTGTATAGCCTAAGCATTTTTTTGTATATTGTCATTCCATCTCATTCAACCATGTAACAGAAAACTTTCTTCAAGATCATTCAGAATGAAACGCCTTCAATTCCATGTGTATTCATCAACTTCGACCCATAAGCTCAAATTGCCATTCAACCCCACTACATGCTCCCTAGTTTTACGAGGATGTAACATATATCTATTTTTATTTCTTTTCAATAATTAATTCATGTTCATTATCATATATTTTTCATATTCATAGGTACCATAATCCATGCACCACTGTAGTCAACATACAGCCTACAGATATTGACCTCACATGGGCCGTATGGCTTTAGTCAGCTGAGGCATTCATAAAACATGTTTTAGAAAGATAAAGAATGAGCAAAGTGGGCTTTTTCTTTGCCAAGCGTATGCTACATGCAACATTTGTTAATAATACCAGTCACATGGGCTCATTTTGGCTAGGAAGCCACAAGCTTAATCAAGATTCAATTTTACTCCAATTATTTTAACATACTCTTTGCAAACTAGGATTTCTAAGAATACTTTGTAAGCCATCATCCTGCTGCCTACGTATCATTGAGCAGAATCTTTAATCAAAATACCAACACATTCTAGATTAATAAACAAGAATATTTGTAGTTCAGGGTTGACATGAGGGTCCTTGGTGCTCTCTAAGCCTGGTTGTTTTCTTGGTGCTCTCTAAGCCTGGTTGTTTTCATTACCCAAACTAGGTAACATCATCAGGGCTAGAGCTGATAGTGTGTAGCACTGATAGTGTTACCTAATTTGGGTAATGAAACTCTGCAAGACAACAAGTTTAAAGAGCACCAAGGACCCCACCCATTCTAGATTCAGACATATCTATCAGGAGGTACTACTGATAAACTTCTCTCCATTCTGTAGCTCTCTATGCACCTTCAAATCTAATTCAGATAGCGAAGAGAGAGAAAGAAAATTTGTTGTGCAAGTGTGTATAACTGAGAACAATGAACTAACAAGATTTTTTCTTCTGTTCTGAAAACAACTAATACTGACATTTTATGTATATTAGTTTTTATCAGTTTCTTTACCTTTACTAAAAGTTCCACTACAAAATAAAAGTTAAAATAAAATATATCACCTGACCAATATACATTTGGGCTACTCTGTATTAAGAGTCTGTCATATTAATAATTGAATTGCTTTGGGAATAGGTTACAGATGAGAAAACACAATTGCTAGAAAGAGAATATTATCCCATTTCACCATTTGAAACCTCTAATATCCTGGATTAGGATTTTACAGCTTGGTTTTGATGAACCAAATATATCAACAATTGAAATACAAAGTATTATGTTGAAAGAATTGTGAAAACCAAACAAAAATTTCATTAGAGGTACTTACCTTCAAGACTACAGAATAAGAAAAATACAGATTTTCGTAATAAAGATTGTTATTTTATTACAAGAATACAATTTATAGCCAAACTGCACTATAAAATCTGATTTTTCTTACCAGTCGCTTGCTATAGAGCAATGCAGTGCTGCTGCCACTTGCAATGGCCCAATTAGTGAAGTTCATCACATGCTTCACCTGCCTTGATAAACCATTGATATCATTCTGTTGTTGTATTAACTTCATCTGTCTCTCCTTTGTCACAGTCTGAACAGAGAAAATACACACATATTGAATCAATTAAAATACATAAAAAAGCCTTTTATCAATCACAATGTTGAGATCTAGTAGGTACAGAGAGATTGTAAGTGTTCTAATAATAATACAAAGCTTTTTTAAAAAAAAACTTGCAGCATGGAAATCAATTTATGTCATATGCAATTTAACAATTATGCTTTCTTAAGGCAATATTCCTAAATTAGACCAGGTTGTAATTGGAATTCAGTTAAAACTGTGGCTTTGTGTGTCTTAATGTTATTTACTGCATTTATATCCACTTTCTTTTAAAACCAACCTCAAACTAAACCACCTTCCATCCAAATACTAGTCAAATTTAGACAAGCTCAACTCCATCTGTCTTCTGATGATGCGGTTTTCATGTTGTCTTTTAAGATTTCTATTTCAAAATGATACCACTTATTATCAAAAATGTTATCGAAACATTATTGGGGTCTCTGGGATTTTAGCTTTCTTTAAACAGCAAGTCCCACTATTATATCACTTTAAAATGATATTTTGATAAAGACCACTAACAAATCAAGTCCACCAGCTAAACTCTCCCAGATACAGTGACATAAGTGAAACAATTAAGCCCCAACTCTAAAATCTGGAGATAATAATATTAACCTTTTATGCAACAAAAAATAGCTGTTCTTTTAATTATAGTTACAAATATCCAATCTTTGCCATCAGTCTCATTATCTAATAACACCATCTACTTACAAATTTACTGTTTTATATTTGAAATGTATTTAGTTCTGCCACCTAATAAATGCTCAAAGTAAAG
>JAOYMU010000263.1:53694431-53704602 GCA_025802295.1 Psammodynastes pulverulentus
GGAGTTGAAGTCCACAAGCCTTAAAGTTGCCAAGTTTGGGGACCTTTGACATAGAATAACAGTTGGAAGGGACCTTGGAGGTCATCTAGTCCAACCCCCTGCTAGATCAGGAGAATCTATTCCAAATATTAGCCTCTACCTAGGATCGAACTCACAGCCTCCTGATTGTGAGGCAAACGCTCCACCTCTAGGCCACAGCACAACAAGATAAAGATTCTAACCCTCAATTAAACAAAGTTAGAAAGTCACACCATAAAAATCATTCCAGCTGTCAATACCATTTTAGGAATCAAAGTAATATTATCAAGGTCAGAGTGGATCAAAAACAACTAGATTAGTCAAGAACAAATCTGAGGATGACTCACCCAGACTGCGAAGGATTTTGTTCATTCCACTTGGCTCAGACTCTGGAATAGTGTCCAAGTATTCCAAGGCACGAACTTCAAACAAGCCTTGAAAAAGAAAGCAACATTTCAATAGATACCTTTGCTACAGAAAGAATCCTTATTTTTTTATGTCTATATTTTAAAAGTTGAGCTCTGAAGAAGCAAAAATACACACAGAAAATCAGAAGGCTTTGTAGAGGATGTTTGAAACTCATGGGTAGAAAACCTCCCAATCCTCCAGCAATCAAAGTTAGGTGAAATATGCAACATGTAACTCACTACAGAAATATGCATGTGTGCGTGCACACACACACACACACACACAAAAAAATATTATACAATTTGCATGGATTAATGGATAGATGCACACCACTCCCCATGTTTGGAGATGAAGTTTTACAATTATTTCTCAAATAAAAACAAGACTGTTTTTTCCTCCCTTATGAAAGTAAATGTTAAAGTCAGGACAGACTTCAGGAAAGGCACAATTTCTCATGGGCTCTGTCTCTCAAATTCTGACCTTGTTGTAAGTCAAGGATAGCAACCTAAAACCCTCCAGATGTTGAACTGCAACTCCCATGCAACTGGGCCAAAAGCTGCTTGTTCTGCACCATCTGGAAAGAATTTTAGTTCAGCAATATCTGGATCATGATAGTTCCCACACCTTTCAAAAGTGAAGGGAAAGAGCTGCCTCTGTTCATTGAACTTGCAAAAGTGTTTTTCTTGTTCAGTAATAAACTAATGAAGACATTTAAAGGTTATACATTTAATTCTGAATATGTTTAAATTTTACTCCTTTGCAATGTAGCAGCACATGGCAACACCTGACTAATTTCAAAAAAGCTAGGTAGTAGTAGGATAGGATAACCCTAGGAAATCCCAGGGCTGTCCACTAGACTAGGTAATTGGGGGGGAAAGGGAAAATCCTAGAAGGTAACTGCAATCCACTTCCCTCTTATTAGCACAAAAACAACATGAATGTGTTGATGTAGTCACTGAGAATCAAGCTCAAGTTTAACTATGACTTTACATTCTAGATGTTTTTTAAGTTGTGACAACTTAAACTAGGGTTGAAACTTTGAAAACATATTTCTAGTGCAACTAGAAGAGTCTTTTAAAAGGAAGAGGTATTTGTCCTTATTAAATTATTAAATCATTCAAAACCTCTATGTCTAATTACAAAAATGCTTTATGACAGCAATAAACATTTAGTTTCCAGGCTAAAAACTTGCTAAAATTCAAAATAACGAATGGTTGGAAAACATCAATACCTTCTACTTCCCAGCAGAAAGGCAGCAGATACCTCTAGAGAGAACGTCATCCTGAATTGGTACTATTTTTGTTCTACACAAACAACCCACCTTTTACCCCACTCTTCCGCAGCTCTCGGTCCTGGATGAAGCCAGCAAACATTTGCGTCTCCATGAAGATATCTAGGAAATGGCGCACACTGCGGGATGTATGGGATTTCCGGAAGGGCTCCCGCTGGAATACTCTCTCTCCTTTCTCAGTGACATGCATGTGCAAAGAATAGTGTCCCACAATTTCCACAAAAAAGCGCACAAAAGCCTCTGATACTAGAGAGTCCAGTGTCACATCACCTGCAGAAAGAAATGCCATATTACACAGTCAATCCAGGAAGTAATGTAATGGAGAAGAAGTTATTAGTGTGCAAGGCTTTTTTCCCCCCAAATTGAAGGTGTAAGCATATGTTTAAAAGTTCCAGTGTTGGGGTGGGGGGAGAGAAACATTAACTGGACTTCATTCTTGTTATTTTTCACCCCATCATGGATTCACTCACAGCAGAAATGTATCTATTTCTCTAAGCAAGGTTAGAGGCAGAATTACTTTTCAATCAACATCACCTTGTGTGTAGCAGCGTTCCTGAAACAAGATTTCATTCCTTTCTTCTAAGATCTGTACAAGTGCAGCCTGAAGCTTGTGAGGTAGAATTTCCTCCTCATCTGAAACCTTTGAAAGAAAATAGTGGAGGAGACAGAGAAAAGATAATGAGGTGAACTTGGTGTCCCCAGAACTAAACAAAATGCTGTATTAAGCATCAGTACCTACAACTCTATGAAATATCTTCAGTGTCAGCTTACAGATGCATGGTTAGGTCACATGTTATAAAGTGCAAGCAAAATTAGCCACATATAAATTGATTTACAATAGGGTCTATAATATAAATTACCAGTATAAAAATGTGGAAGTTGACAACCTAATACTTTCTGTATTAGAAATTGCACAGGGGGGGATTTTTTGCAAGCACCCTAATGCTAAAATTAACAAAGGGTTCAGACAATCAGCTAGAACAACACAACTCAACACCTTTTTAACTTCTGCTTTGCAGAGTAAGACAATGAGCAATTAGTCAGTCTGTATTTGTTTCTCTTGCAAAAGCAGCACTTTAGTCAACAGCAGACAATGGTCACCAGCAAGTTCAACATCATGACAGGTTATTTTAAGGAACAAAAAAATGAAAGTAAACAAAAAGCCCACATGTGTCTAGACAATGAAGGGAAGTAGAGGAGAAGAAGTTTATTAGAGGTTTTCCTAAGTGCCATCCTCTGATACACAGCATGTGTGATTTGGCCTTCTGTATTATATGATTATTTTTAAACAGCAGCTGACCCAATTAGATGAATCAAGTCCCAGAAAGGAAGGATAAACTTTCCTTTCTGGGTCTTACAAAAGAAAGCCCAGTTCCCTTTTGAAAAGGCACCTTTGGGATGAACCTTGTTATTTACAGTATTGGTGGCATACTGCAGCATAGGATTGGAGGTGATAGCAGTGTGGTGTGAGTGGAAAAGCTTAAATAAATGTACACTGGTGTTATGATTCTAATTCAGCTCTTGTACTGTTATATAAGTTAAAATAAAAATATAAAGCCAAGCCTCGCATTTATCATAATGATGTGTTCAGACAGTTTACTGTTGTGGGAATGAGTTTATACACTGCCACCCACTCCTACCACCAGTAGCAGAAACCTAGATCTGCATGGTGATTTTATATCAATCAAAACAGGATATACTGTAATTGTTCTCAACTGTATTCTAAACTAACCATATTTAAAAATAAACCACAGTTCAGGACAGAACCTAGCCAGCTTGCTTCCGTTTAAATTTTTCTTGTAATTCAAACTGCAACGTATTTGCTTTCTGTAATGTAGAAATAGTGATAAAATGTGAAGACTTCCTTGGAGCTGAGCTCAAGTCCTAAGGACTATATGGACACATCTATACAATTTTCTTGGCACCAGAGATTTGCATTTCCTTCTTCTGGGATTTCCCTCCCCTAATTTTCCAGAGTAACTTATAGCTCTAGCAGTTTCTCACCCAAATATTAACCAAGTCAGCTGATTCTTAGCTTTTGGGGGTTGAGCCAAATACTGTCACAGCTACTTGGTATTGTTATTTCCTATGGCAAAGCGGAGACTAGTAGGACCTATTATTTTATTCACCTTTTGCAGAAATGTATCGGCACACAGATCAACGATCAGCACCTAAGAAAAGGAAGAGTCATACAATTAATGTAAATCTTCAATTGCTTCAAGCAACCCCTTGCTCCCTTTTCAATTGTATGAAATGACCATGGGGCTTCTTTTTTGTATTAAATTTCTGCAGTTCTCATTAGCTATTAACAATTTGGAATGCAGCAAGTTTACAATTTCATAGCATTAATTTAAATTCAGTCCCTCTGAAGAAATAAGGGAAAGCTCTTGCAGGCTTTATAACTGGTCGGATACAGCTACCTGAACACCCAACAGAGAAAGCAAGTATTTCAGAATTCTGCTTTAATTAGTTATGGGAATACCTTTGGACAATTACCAGTCTCACATTTAAAAAGGCAAAACAGCACAATATCATTGTGTATCTTCAGCATCAAAGATGAATTACCATGTTTTTAAAAGTAAGTAAGTTATACAATCATTATCATAGCTTTAGCAGCATAGTAAGAATGCTCTGCATTCTGATTTCACTGATCTCACCTCTTCTATAGGCAGGTCCTGGAGATGTGTTAAGGAGCAGGAGAGGATGCCAATGAGAAAAGGAGTAGGTGAACAAACAATATCTATCATGGAGGCTGGCAGGACAGGGATGTAAGTGTGTTGCCAGGTAAATGGGTAGAGGGTTGCAACCACAGCATGACCACATTTGGACAAGGTACTATACGGAAAGAATGTGAAATGAAAATTGTATTAGTAAATAAAATATCAGTGTCTGAACCCCTCAAGAGATGGTTATATGAAGAAGCTAGAAAGTAACGTATGAAGTGGTTCTACATAAGATAAAGAAACAGAAATGGCTCATTCAAAACAAGTGAAGTGCAAAATTGTCCTACAATAAAGATGTTTTCAATGATATAAGGCAGCACACCCAAGAGAAGGTCTGGAATTCATGCTCGTGCTCCCAAGGCAAACTATTTTAAATAGAAGAGCAGTCACATAGGTGTCACCAGCATTAGAAAATATAACAGTTCCTGGAAGGCAGTTCTACACACTTCTCCCAAAGGTGAAGTCTATGCCAAATTTCCAGAACAGCATTTAATTCTGACTCTCATGGGCACTGAATATTCTATTCAAAAACATGTTAGGGTAGATTGACATATTTTTTTTCCTTTTGAAAAATAGATACCTTCCTTTCTATGTACACTCTTCCTGTTCAAATGAAAATTATTAGCCTGCTTTTGGGCTGAAGATTGTTTGCCTGTACATTTTTTTGTCCAGCCTATATATACATTGCATAACAAAAACCACAAGTTTACAGTAGCATGCAAGAGTCACCTTAGATTGTCAGCAACAAAGATCACCCTTCTTTCTAGCAGGAGAGAAGCACAAACTTGGATCAAATGAGAGACGCTGAGACACTTTAATAGACATTCAAAATCTACGTGTTCTAATCGGGAATCCAGTGGACGGCAAAGCTCAATCACCTAAAAGCAAATAAATAAAAAGAACCATGGATGAGAAATGCATTATTTTATTGTACTTGCTTTGATGGATGGCTGGAAGAGATACTCAAACCAGACAAATAAAAAACAATATAAAGATTGAAAGCCTTCAGATTGCCTGAGTCAAATTGATTCAATTATTTCTATGGGAGTAGAAGTAATGGAATTAATTACTTCTACTGGATGATGAAATAAGCCTATTAGATCACCACAACTGCAGGGGCCTTTATTGGATGAAAATTATGTCTTAGCTTTTACCTCATTGCCAGCTCCGGGCAGGAAGCTTTTCACAGTGATGGTACGCCCAGGAGCAGGGAACGGTGCTTCCATAACACTGCGCATGAATGGGTGAACTAGGGCAGGGGACATCTCACGCCTCTTCTCCACTTCATCTAATATCTGCATAAAAAGAACTTGCTGTTAACTGTCTAGTTCCTTTTAAGACAGCAAAAAGACGACTGAACTAATATTTTATATCTTTAATGTATATCAGGTTGTGCGCACGGACATGTGCATGTGTACCTTCATGTCAGTGCAAGCTATTTAGCAACATTTTCGGAAGTGGCTAGCCAATACTGTCTTCCCAGGAGTAAGAGATACCGGTAGTGGCTGGTCCAACATCATTCAGCTGGCAGTCTGAACTCATGGTCTCCTGGTTTTTAGGCTGATGCCTTTAACCACTGCATCAAACTGGCTCTCAATGTGCACATTTATAGTTTGCAAAATATTTTGCTTTTCAAACCTTCACGGAAACTAATTTTTCAGGTTATTAATTCTGAAAAAGGGTAATCCAGGTCCCCTAAGACTTTCCTGGGTAGTCTTCAATTTTTTTCTTTTCTGTTCATTATTCTTTTAATTTTAAGTCATGTCCACTATTTTCAGAATGCATCCTCAGCATTTTGGTGGACACTCTGAATTTTGGATACACAAGCATTACATTCGGCAGCAGGACACCATTACAGCAGCCTTGGCAAAGTCATATTGTGGCATTTCCTAAGGTTTGGCTCATCTTCTGAATTTGTTTGGAATTTCAGAAAGGTGATTTCTTGTTTTATTTTTATTTTTGAGTTTTTGAACTTTACACTTATGATTTTCAGCCTTCAGCCTCAGACACAAAGCCCATTGATTTTGCTTGTCAGAAGGTTGCAAAAGGGGATCATGTGACCTTGGGACCCTGCAACTGTCAAATATGAATCGGCTGCCAAACATCTGAATTTTGATCATGTGACCATGGAGATATGCAACAGTCATAAGTGTGAAAAATGGTCATAAGTCACTTTTTTCAGTGCCATTGAAACTTTGAATGGTCACTAAACAAACTGTTGTAAGTCAAGGACTACTTGTACCTTTCCATCAGACTTTTGTGTTGCTTCAGGGATACATCAGCTTCCTGAGATCCATAGCTGTAATTTCTTTTCGTGTCTTGCAACATTTGGTTAGTGTGCAGTGAACTACAACTCTGATTTTGTAAGTCTTTTTTGAAAAATATACACACACACACCCAAAAAAGTTGTAAAGCAACAAAGCAAATCATCAGATTTTATACTCAGGTTGTGCACAATATTTTGGGATTCTTTTCAATTTTGGTGCCCCCTAAAATTTTGTGTCCTAAGCAACTGCCTAGGTTGCTTGGCTCTAGGACAGCCTTAAAGTAGGCAATGTATTTCTGTCTTCTGCAAGTAATCAGTTCAGGCATCTGGCAAAAACAAGTTATAAAGTTGTCCTTCCTCTTTGTAGCTTCAATGGGCAGAAATAGAAAGGAGCACACCAGAACAGAACTCAGCGGGAAGTTATATGACTTCCAGACTTGGGCTCTGTTCACGTCCTGTCACTGGGGCAGATCACTTGCAAGAACATTGACTCCTCTGCAGAGAAATGGTTGCCATGCCTTTTCTACGCAACCAGTTTTGCACTAAAAAAAAGTGCAATTCCCTTAGATATTTGCTGTTGCAAAGCAAGCAGCAATATGAATGCAAACTTCCTCACCTTAGAAAAAAGGTTGAAGCAGCCTAGACGGCTAACCATGCAGTAGACCTCGGGTAGCCGCTTTCCTTTTCCTTCTGGCTAAAAAGCAATAGAAAGAAAGAGTTATTCAAGTCTCCCAGGGTGGCTTTCCCGATCTTCTTTATCCTATTTGACACACCAGTCTCATTAACTGTTTGCGTGACCCTTTGCCATTTATGTCTTTTCATCTAAGTTTGGCTCATTTATCTATAGTACAAAGCATCAGAGCACATTGCACACTATCTCTTAACAAGATTGCTTACAAATAATTGCTGTTTACCAGCTCCTGCACAATGAAGATAAATACAAATTGCTGAACATTTCTATCTGTTTTATTATCATCCTTAGCAAGAAACCATCTGGATCCAGATTCCTTCAGGTACAAATTCCAACTGATAGTTAGGACTGCAGAAAGAACAACTGCAACCAGCCTGACTTCCATAGAAGACCTATATATTGCGTGGGGTCAGAAGGAGGGCTGAGAAGATATTTGCAAGACCCTTCACAACCTGGACATAAACTGTTGCAACTGCTCCTCTCAGGATGGCACTACATTGCAGGCCAAAACTAGACTCAGAGCCAGTTTTAACCCTTGCACCAACAAACTGTTGAACTTTTAATTCTCACAGTTCTATCTAATGTCTATGTATATTTTACCCATGTAGTATGGCTGTAGTATTATCCTTATAATCTTCTTTACTCCATCCTTTCATTAGTACTGTTACTATGATGATTACTCTGTTGTTTGCATATACACCGAGAGCTTCTGCACCAGAGACAAATTCCTTGTGTGTCTAATCACTCTGGAACAATAAAGTATTCTGTTCTGTCCTCTTTTTAAAAAAAAATAATACAAAATTCACAATACCAGCTAAGCCTATGGAGGCTTTATAATGTATGTTTCACTAATATAACAAGTCCTTAGACTAGCACGTTCCATAGATGCTTGCCTTTCTCTGATGTGTAAGGTTCTGCATTACAGATTTTCAAAATGCATTTTTCCTCAGTATAAGCTCTTCTTCAAATAACAACTACCCCACTGGTTGTATTCAATTTCCATTAGGGTGTTTTTTCTTCTGATTCCTTTCAGAATTTTTTGACTGCAAAAAAGACAAATGTTGGCGGATCTTGATTTTGCTCCACTGCAAAATTTTGGAACAGTGGGATACCTACGTTCACTCCCAAGGCAACACTTGACAAATTCTTTCATTCGTTTTTTACACTATAGAGTTGCTGGGAGTCAGATGGCTTATTATAATTATTACAATTATTATTGTTATGGTTTGTTGCATAGTCAAACAGATATTCAGACTGTATTTGGCATGTTTACCTACCTAGCAAGGCAGATGTTGATGTTTGATAGTGTTAAAGGTATCGTACCAGCTGTTTTGAGGAAAACTCTTTTTGTAATTGACTAATGGTGGGGTTTTTTTTTATTGCCGATGGCATTCAAGGGATGCTCCAGCTGTTTTGCGATTGTACCCAAGGCACCTATTAGTATTAATACTATCTTTGCTTGCTTTTGCCATCATCGGTCTATTTCTATTTGCAGGTCTTTGTATTTTGTTATCTTTTCCAGTTCTTTCTCTTCTCTTCTGCTATCTCCAGGTATTGCCACATCCACTATCCGGACTCTCTTGTCTTTCTTACCGACAATTGTTAAGTCTGGGGTGTTATGTGGCAGGTACCTCTCTGTTTGAATTCTTAAGCCCCAAGAGCACTTTAGCTTCTTCATTTCCCATTGCTTTGTCTATTTCATGGTCCCACCAATTCTGTTTCGGTGAATACTTTATTTTGTGTTATAAATCAACACTGATCTGCTAGCCTCTGTTCTGTTGTTTCTGATTCTGGATATTGTTCTTTCAAGTACTGGTGCATTAGTTCTTTTTGCTGGACTTGATCTGTTATAAAAGATCATTATTTTTTCTATTCTACAATGGGTAAACACCTTTTCATCCAGTAGGTCTGCAACTGCTGGCCAATAGTCCTGAGTCCTATAGTCCATTTTTCATCAGATGTCCAGAAACTCCAACACCTAGCACAGTCCTTGTTGACTCAGGCAATGACCAAAATAATATGTGTTTCTGTCACTTACATGTCACCATATAATGGGAGAGACATTCTTTATTTGGCTCTTCTGGTGAGACTGTCCAGTATGGTTGAACCTCTGGCATAGCTCTCGTCTTCCTCATAGCACACAAACCCCACAACCACGTCAAGGTTGTGTCTTACTGGGCGGGGGGGGGGAGTCAATATTATTATTATTATTAATACAGGGGATTACTTACCAAGAGCCTTTTGCAATATCCAAACCAGCGGCTGCCATCCTCACCAGTCAGCACAAAGGAAAAGGTTTCACTGAACAACACACATACACAAAAATCATTGTTAGCTTTATTAAGGAAACAAGAGTGCAAATGGCTATTATATCACAACTGTATATAAAATGTATTTCTCCAATCAACTTCTATATATGGGTTTTTTCCCAGAGCTCCAGAAAGTTTAGAAGAGATATTTTATCATATGTTGACTTCCCAAGTTCTCCACCCTACCACAAATAACCATAATTGGCAGCTTAGAAATGATCACTTCACCACAGTGTAGGTATGATGAGAATGCTAGGGCCAGCAACATCTAGGCCATTGTGACACTGTATTAGAAGGCAGAAAATAACAAGCACACAAGAAGGTGGGGTTTTTTATTTTAAATGGCATGGTATCTTATTGTGAATAAAAGAGAAAGGTAATATTCCTTACTGAAAGAGACAGAGCGGGACAGATTCAGTGCCAATCTCTTTTAACATGTCTCATGTTCTTGTCTTTGCTTTTATT
>JAOYMU010000263.1:53747914-53760110 GCA_025802295.1 Psammodynastes pulverulentus
AAATCTTATTTTCTTTACTATAATTCTTTTTTATGATACCCAATAAAAAGATTTCTGGTTTGTAATCTATGGTTTTTTCAATAATATTTTGAGCCCATATCCAATTTTTTTCCCAGAATTTCTGGGCTTCCAGAAATTTCTCTGTTCTTAAGGAACTCAAGGAGAAATTACAGCCACTCAACTGGAAAATGCAGTTAATTGTAAAAGTGAAACCAAGTGGCTGTTCAGGCATGTTTTATAGAAAAAGCAGCTTTGCGATTCACCTCCTTGGATGATAAAAAAAAATTATAACTCAGTGAGAGTGGCAAACCAGCTATACAGGTATCACCCACCACACAAACACATGTTGCTAAAGTGAAGGATGTTTCAAAGGCTATTTCAAAAACATGCAGAGACACAAAGATTTCACACATACTATCAAATCATCAGGTTAGGATGGCAAGATATATTAGTTTCAAGCATCCACAGAGAACTGTTTCACTCCGCACTGACTCCCTCAAAGAAGGACAGAATCTCACTATTCTTAATGATCCCCTAAAAAGTTATAGTTAACCCCAAAGTTTGACTTATTTTGATTCTCATGCAAAATAATGGACACAACAGGTGAAAGTTAGGATTAAAATATGTGTTGGTTTAGAGCTCCTGATTCTTACATGATTAGATGTTAAACGATGAACTTTATTAAAAATATTTTTCTGAAAAAATAATATGCAACAACCCAAACCATTTCAATGCCAACGAAGCTGAAGAAATTTTATTCTCCCTAATCCAAATTTTATTATTACTTTAATAGCCAGATATAGTAGAAAAAACTTTTTTATATAAAAAAAATCAGGAAGCATTCTTTTTACAAACAGGCATCAACCCTGAGAAAGTGCTTCTTCTATTACTTGAGCTTCCCTTTTTAATAGGACAATACAGAAAGGAGTAGTTCCTTGTATTTATCTTTCCTTTAAACTGCAGAATGAACAGAAGGTAGATTGAGATCTACTCATAGTTTTTTGAGCAATTTGCAGTAGATGAGCAATGATTTCTGGCTCTTGTTTACTGAGCAAAGAAAATAATAAACCACTACTTATCCCCATAAATTGTACATCAACTAATCAAATTTTATATTATAGGAAAAGATTGAGAAGTCTGTCCAGTGCTGAAAATTAAAACAAAATGTATGGTCATATAAATTTATAACAGATTGTAGTTAGTGAATATTAGTGTTATATGAAATACAACAGAAGTTATGTCCCGTAAACTTTAACTCTGCTAATGGTTGCATTAAGATATAAGGCCAGAATTTAGGTTCTTAACTCTCTTGTCAGCAACTTCAGGAATCTGACAATTCAATACAATTACAGTCCCTTTTGATCCTACAAAGGCTGTTATGGCATTATTCAAAATTCCTTAGCCAACATTTTCCCTTTGTTTCTCTACTAGGAAAAGCAGCATTGTCCTTCTCTCCTAAATATAATAAAAGGTCACAGAACACCATTACAGCATTTCCTGGTAGTGCTGTGAAACTGCTTCAAAACATTGCAGGGGGAAAATTCAACTAAGCAGACCCTTTGACTCTTTTCCAACACAAACCTTTGGAATTTGCAAACACAGTTCTTAAGAGCATACAGTGCTGTTCTTACCTTTTTCCAGAAAGTTGCCACTCAACCTTCTCTTAATCCACAATGGTATATATTTCCCAAAAGTATCGTGTTCATTTCAGGGAATATTTTTGTGACCTGAATATTTCTATTCTGAGTTTTAGCTTTGTGCATTAGATTTCCTATTTACCATTTAAATCTAAATATTTATTTAAAATCCTAACCCTAATCCTCGAGATTAAAATATCAATACAGACCCAGTAATAGTTTTTTTAAAAAATTGCAATATTTTGGTAAACTTAAAAACAGGTTTGAAAACAGATTGCTTTGACAGCAACAAGATGTTGTGGTCACTGAATCTTATTTCACTGACAGCATATGTGAAACAGCTGCCTTCCTAGTTCAGGACTGTATCAGAAGTAAGAAAGCACACATGATGAATTCAAGTACTTCTTGAGTTCACACCCTTGTACAGGCTACAATCACCACCACCCCACCAAATTATTCTTCACATAAATAGAGATTGTTTAGAATCAGCAAGCTTCCCATACAAGACTCAACACAAAACAAATAAGCACAAAACTCCTGGCTATGATGGATAGTCAGAGCAATCATTCAACATCATTTTCTTATTTGACACCAGAACAGGTAATACTTGAAGCCTGAGCCAATGCTATTAATAGTCACTATAACAGGATAAAAAGAGTCCTACTAAATCAGACCAAGTCTATGGGAACAAAAACCTCTCATTTTAGTAACTAGAAGCCAATTGGAAATCAACAAGTGGAACCTGAGAATAGCTCTTTCTTTCAGAAATTGGCATTGCCACCTCATGGAAGATAAATGCAGTTACGTCCACAACTATTGGTGATTAGAAGCTGTCTTTTGGGTGAATTGTCTTAACCTTTTCATTTGCCATTTACATGAGTGGCCATCAACCCCATCTTGTGGATGGAATTCACTCATTTAACTATGAGTTCTGAGAAGAACTACTTTTTCAGGTAGACTAATTGGCAACTGTCTTATTATAAAGCACCAACCAGGCATCCTATCACGCAGGTTATTATTTAAGAGGAACTACAGGAAAAACAAACTCAGAAAGGAGGATTTGCCTCAACCTTCAAGAATATTCCAACCATCCAGCAGCTATTCTAATGGGCACCAGTTTACCATTCTGTTTTCGCGTTTTGGGAAGTTAGGCGTGCTCAAGCAGGATTTGCCTTTCCTTGGCTTTGTTCAGGATTGAGGATCGAAGTTTCCCCTCGTTTCTCCTAATGAAAGATCCCCACGGGAAAGGAGGGGGCCAAATAAACTGTTTCCGCAAATAACTGAGGATCACTCGGGCTTGAGCGAGCGCAGCACCATCGTCCAAAGCAGAGCCTCCTGCTCTCCAAAAGAAGCATCGGTCAAATGCCCCTTTTCTTCAGTCCTCCCTCCGAGTTAGGCAAACAACCCCTCAAGTTAAACAGGAAGCTCGATGGCAGGACAATTCCCATGTTTTCCCCACTCACCGGTGTCCATCGCTCCCCTGTTCCCACTGAAACCCCTTTCGGGTTCCTGCAGCCGCCGCCGCCGCCGCTGGCAACTTCGCAAGAACCTAGCAGAGCCGCTTTCCAAAGTTGACACATTTGGGCAGGGCCCTATTGGCTAGCGCTTCCGTCGCTCCCACGCCAAGCCCTGCCCTTCTTCGCCTAAAATACAACTCCGCCCCCTCTTCTCTGCTTACCCGCCACCCCACTTACACGTGGGCGCTACTTCTGATCGTAGTAGCTGCTTTTGCCGGGCGCTGTTGGCCTTATGCTGTACCCGGCCGTTCACCCACGGGCGGCCGGGAAGGAAGAATGTCTGGCAACAGATGGCTGAAATATGCCGTCAGAGCTCCCTTCGGCAAAAAAAAGTCAAATGAACAAACGAAACTGGAGGTGCCTTCCGGAGCAAAATAAGTTAGGCTTGTTGTGCCACGGCTTTAGCTACTCTTCAGAATCCGTCTGTATCACCTCGTTGCTGGCCGTCTTGGGTGTTCGCGCGTCGCATCGCGCAGATAATACAAACGTCCCGGCCGTTGCACCTTCGCGTGTCAGATGCTGCCTTTTTCAATTATGAATAACTGAGCAACCCTGCAACCCTAGTTTGCAGCAGCGGGCCCAAACCAATTCCTTTGAAATTAACTTGGGTGCCATGGGATCGATCACAGAAGGGTGTAAAAACTGGATCAAAAGAGATAGTAAGATGTGAAGCAAGTTGTATTTGGTGTTAGCTTCTTTTTTTTTTTCAACACCCCAAGGATCACTAGCCAACTTTACACAACTTCATGGATAATTGTGATTAGGTAGACTCCCTAACAACAGCCAAAATGTGTCACAACTTTCAATTGTGAGGCCAGTGCATTGTATATTACTAGAACAAACATAAAATCAAGAATTTGGGCAATTCTTGGAGGGATAAGCTGTATTGTTTCCAGAAACAATCGCCTGGGAATACTAGTTGCTGGATCACAAGCGAGGGGGTGTTTCTGCCTCCCTGTCAGCCTCGTAGCTCTCTCAAAGTGATTGCCCACTATGGGGATCAAAGTCTTTTAGAGAGACCTTTGGCCTAATCCAGCCTAAATATTTTCCTTTCCTCCTGTTTTCAGGAGATACTCAAATTGCCCTTCTTACTGATATATCTCCCTGTCTGATGACAGCTTTCACAGCTGGGGATGATCCCTGAAGGCTTGACACAGTGAGATGGTAGATAAATGCAAAGAAGAAAGACCCTGTACCGTCCCAAGTCGTCTTTTAAAAGGAACAAAACTGGGGGTTTTTTTCAAAGTCATAATTATCTCGGAAAGAAGAAAACAATGCTAAGCTGTTTATGGTTCTTCAAAATATTACTTTATCCCAGACCGGATGCAACTCTTAAGGCGGAAGGCAAAAATGAACGTTCGCATTTGTTGCCAAAGCTGAATTTCTCTATGTAATGTTGTCACTGGAAGTCACTGGAGTTTTTTCCTTACACCCACAGAAGACACACCCTGCAGAATCACCCACTCAGGTGCTGTAATGGTACAGTGCCCACCCACTCACCCACTGCAACTTAGGAGAATCAAGCACTTCACCATTGCAGCTGAAAAGTTGTTGTGAGACTTGAGTCTGTCAAATACTTTCACATTTTCTCACATTCACACTTTAAGACTGTAGTGGTGTAGTGTCATTTCATTCAGATCAGCAAATGGGAGAAACAGTTAAAACAAATGGCTGCAAGCTGTTGTTTACACTTGAACATTAAGAAAGTAGAATGGCTATTTAGAGCAAGGATGTGAGATGTTGTGGCATAGTGTAAAACACATGACTAATTTACAGGATCTTCTTCCTGAGTTATGGCTAAATTTCAATAGAATTCTGCAAAACGACAAATTATAAAGCTCTGGGGACACAAACTACAAGCCAGGGGTTAGTTGGTGGGGCTACTCTGTTCAATAACCAGGCTAAATCTGAGAAAGAAAGTGATCCACTCAGTATACTGGGATCTGTTGAAAGAGAGACATATACAAATTGGTAATACTGGTAATGATGATATTTTCTAGAAAACATCCTGTATCATCATAGTGATATATTTCAAATGAATAAATGCTGATCTTTTTCCAGGTATACAAACTAATAAAGTTTCTGAGTAGTCCCAATGTTTTTAGCCTTTTCCCCCCAATAGTTGAACACAATTATTCTGCAAGTTTTGTTTTAGCTGGAGGCTAACTCTTGTCATTATCCAGATAGTAAAGTATGAATAGAATATGCAGGTAGAATGGACTTGATTGCTGATGAACATGTTAGCAGGACTTTGTTGCCTTCCTAGATTCCTGGATTGCATTTCTCATAAACTTGAAAACCGATCTGTGTAATATGGACACAACTTGAGGAATAGTCAAGCTCTCACTGTGACACAATATATAGGCAAGGGTCTAGGTTCAGTATGGTGAGCTATGCAGGATTAGCATACAGCTAATGTTCAATTGTTTTGCCCTTGGACTCTATATTAAAATGAAACTTGCTTTATTATATACCAGGGGCTCAAGTCATTTTTTAAAACTTAATGTAATGACACTAATTACAACCAAATTTTGAAATTGTAACACTAGTGATGGAAACATAAAATCTCTTCCTACTTGAAATCCAGAGGATTAAAAGTTTCCTTTCCTGAAGTTTTACACTTATCAGTATTGTATGGATTTTTAAAATCTATCAGTATTATTGGGGTTTATGTGTATTTATATTTATATTTATATATGTAAATATAATTTGCATTTTATTTATTTAATATGCAATTGCAGTGGATATATCCCAAAGTCCAGGTATCATCCAACATCAACAAGTATTTTGAATCTTTGTAACAGGATTTGGTTACGAGCTAGTTTGGTATAGAGGTTAAGGCATCAGTCTGGAAACCACAAACCCAGCTGGGTGACCTTGGGCTAGCCAATCTTTCAATCCTAGAAAGGCAATGGCAAATCATTTCTGAAAAACCTTGCTTGGAAAACTACAGGAACTTATCCAGTTGAACAGAAGAAGAAAAAAGTCAATAGGTGGTGACAAACTTACTGTAGTATAATGGGATAACTATGAAGTAATATTAATGATAAAAGGTAACTTTGGCAGTGAAAAGCATTGAAGACTTTTGTTATCTTAATGCCTAACATAGCAATTACTGTATTAAACAGCTCCACATGCATGACACTGTGTGGTAATCCTTTATGAATGATTATCCGAATCAGGTACACTTTCCTGTCTTGTTAAATTAGTTAATCTCCATAATGCCAGATGTCTTCCGCGTTTATGAAATATGAGCAATTATGTTGATGTGGTCAGAGTTGCCTCAGTTTCAATTGAATTAAGCATTCAGAATTTTCAAGCAAAACGGAAAATGTCTGCATATCTGAGGTTGTGGTACTTGACTGATTTTATTTTTGCCTAATCACATATAAAATTGTACTTCGTAAATTAGAATATCATTTGGAAGAGGCTGGCTATCGGAATATTAAAACTGGAAATTTAAATGAATCTATATGAAAGAACAGACTGTTGATCCCTGCTTCAAAATTGCTATTTCCCAACAGGCTAAATATTTTAGTTATATAGCTGCTCTTACACCTTATATTGTAATGCTGTGAACATGCATGGGAATCTACTGCTTTAACAGTCAATATCCTAGTCCCAAGAGCTAGTATAATACAGTGGTTAAGGCATCAGGCTAGAACAGACCTGTACATTTTACAGCCTGCGGGGTAGGCCACATCTGGTCCTTTCACTGTCCCTGTCCAGCCCATGGCATCGGTGGTGTCAATGGCAGAGGGCAGGGCAGCATCAGGGGCAGGGCAATGTTTGTGGGAGGGGGGCGCAGAGTGGCATTGGCAGACTTCCAAAACAATCCCAGTTTCTCATGTGGCCCCTTGGGAAAATTAATTGTCCACCCCTGGGCTAGAAACTGGAAGGCTGTGAGTTCCAGTCCTGCCTGAGTCATGATGTCAGCTGCATAGTTTTGGGTAGGTCATTCTCTCTTGGCCTAGGAAGAAGGCAAACATCTTCTGCAAATGGTTGCCTAGAAAACTACATGGATTTGTTGCCAGAAATCAAGTTCGAGTTAAAAATGAAAGACCTCCAGATCTTTCTTGCTGACATCTCTTGGTCATCTGGATTTTTACTGCCCCGCAGGTATCCTTGCAAATGATTCCAAGATTATCACAATTAATAGATCTAAATGGACAGGTTCATGATCTGGAAAGGGAAAAAACTGTGGGAGAACCTGTTTGGGGAAGGAACCCCTCACAAGGATATCTGGTTATGAATAGATTTGGATGAATTAAAATGAAGAATTTAATACTAAATCTTCTCAGCGGCATGAAGAGACTGTGTGGAGGTCCAGAACAACTGGAAGGCCAAAGGTTTCCTGTTCTTTTTTTAGAGTCAGGGTTGTACTTTGTATCTATATTTACATGCTTTTCCTATGTCAGTTCTAAACCTAAAAGGCCTCTAGCATGGTTTCAAGTAACTACTATATTCTTTTTTAACCTATCTATCCAAAGAACAACTTTCTATTAGGAGAGCTGTGAATATAAACCCAGGAATCCAGGACAGTTTGCCTGCTGGTGTTGATGACAAGTATGCAGAAGGCAGCTGAAGAAAAGAAAGATCTAACTGTCTGATTAGAACTGGAAGTTGCATGATCTTCCTTCTCCAGACAGAGAGTTTTTACTACTGCAATAAAATAATCTTTGTTGAGCATTTTCACTGAAGATTACATTCTGCTTGGTAATTGCCAGTTTTTACAAAAGATAACAAAATCATATCACTGAATACAAAGTATGTCGAGGCTTGAATCATGACTTCAAGTCCTGCCTTAGACACCAGCCAGCTGGGTCTTGGGCCAGTCACAGTCTCTCGATCCTAGAAAGGAGGCAATGGCAAAGTTCTGGGGAAAAAACCTTGCCAAGAAAACTACAGGGACTAATCAAGGCAATCATCAAGAGTCAAAAAATATTGAAAGGCACAAAAAAAACTCCAAAAAGAGCTGAGAGGAGGGGAGGAATGAAAACTGGTTGTGGGGAGAGATTGAATTGCTTGAGTCCATTGTAATCTCCGCACAAGGGTATAGCAGATTGGAATCCTGGACAGGAGCAATCCTGGGGGAGACAGAGGCAGAACCCACGTGTTCAAATTTTTGCAGCAACTCTTGGAAGGATTGTCACTTTTTGCTAGAACCTATCCCTCTTTGTTCTAACATTTGTGGGATTAGCGACCTTGAGGTTTTGCTGATTGAAATAAAACAAATTTTACTTCAGTTTGGGAATCTCTCGCATTCAGTCTGGTAGGGTAATGAGCACAATGTACCATCAGATACTGAGTTTCATAGTCATCAAAATCTTCCAAAAACAAGATAATGATCCATTTAAAAGAAAAGTATGGGATACCTGGGCTTAGATGCTATGTGTTGTCAATTGTGTGAATTCAACAAATTATTCTTAACTCACCTTGATTATGTTTCAAAGGTCTTAAAGACCTGGCTATTTTCCCAAGCCTTACACTAAGGTGATTTGGACCCCCTTGCTGGATATTAAAGTATGTTCTGTTTGGTCTGCCAGATTCACCATCTTGTTGTTTTCCCTCTTTTCTAGTGTGCTTCTTGTTATATACAGCATGTTATTGTTCTTGTTATATTGTTTTTATTCTTTACTTTAGTATAATGGCTTAACAAAATGTTTGAACTCAGTTGTAATAGCATTTTTCATCCAGGATGTTAGAAAAACTGACGTTTGTAGAACAAAGAAGTGCAACAGAACAAAAAAGCTTAGGAAACATATTATATTTTTTTTTCTTGTTTTGAAAATATAATATAAGCTAAAACAATATTGTCAAAGCTATCTTTCCTCCCCATAACTGACTAATGCTAAATAGCAATGCTATTTTTCTGGCTCCAGCCAGCTCCATGGTTTCAACAGTTGATATACAAGATGCTGCAACCTAGTCAGGTGATTTCATCCCCTCAGCCATAAGATCAAGCTCATAGCACAATGTTTCATAGCGGTAGGCCATCCGGATCTGCGCCACGTTGGTCCTGGAGATGTTATTACCTTGTGGCCCATCTTCAAGATAGTTCTTGCCCAAAATATGGAGCTTTTCCTGTCAAAGGGATGCAATGGGTCACACATGCATTCCAATCACTTTTTCCCTAATTCTCCAATTTAAAAAGGAGCTTCTTTTTGTTCCTCTTCCTTCTCTGTATCTTTTTCCCTCCCTTTGATCAACTTTGTCATATCCTCAGGTATACAGCAACCTTATATATTCCTTGATATTTTCTAGTAAGCCTCATGGAAAGCCAGCTTGGTGTACTGGTTAAGGTGTCTGCCCCAAACTGGGAGACCATGAATTCTAATCCTGCCTTGGTCCCAAAGCCAGCTGGATGACCTTGGGCCAAGTCACTTTCTCTCAGCCCTAAGGAAGAGGCAATCTCAAACCACTTCTGAAAAGCCTTGCCAAGAAAACAGCAGAACTTGCCCAGTCAGTCTCCAAGAGTCAGAGTTGAATGGAAGAAGCATCATACCTCATGAGATAGGCCACACTGCAGGACACTGTTGCGTGCAATCTCACACATATCACAGGTGCTCAGCTTGAAGACTTGAGCAGCAATTGCATATTCTTCCATGAGAGGCTCCTGAGGAATAAAAAAAAGTGCTGAAAGGACAAATGCCAAACAGGCAGCCATCCCTCCTGCCCACTGCCCATCCTTTTTAATAAACAAATATCCATGAAAAGGAACTGGCTTCCTACCTTGGTGTAGTGGAATTGCATGGGATCATCAGTGGAGAGAGATACCATCAGTCCCTTCTGATGGAAATCAAGGAGTGGGTTTTTGGCATACTCTAGGAAGAGGCTGTTGTTGCTGAGTGGGGACATGGCAATTGGGATTTGGGCTAAGAAGTAGAGATACTGCAGCACAGGGGTCTGGGGGGAAAGGCAGTAGAACTGAGTTAGTACAGTCATGAAGCAAGAGTTCTAATTTCTTGTCTGAGAGAATATAGGTTTCAGGTTTGTTCTAAGAGGAAGTTGAATAATGTTTCTATCCTTCTTATGTTATCCATTACATGTTCAGCACTTGGAAGCATAAAGGTTCCAGTCATTTCAGTTATATTCCCTCTTAGAAATCTATGATGGGATCTGTACACTAGAAAAATCTAAACATTTAAGGAAGCCGGCTAAACCATGTTTTCAAACCGAAGATGCAATTTTAGTATATTACTATACAGGAAAATCATGTAAGCATTTTAAAAGGGTAGCTTATATCTGCTTTCTTCTTCTGAATGCTGCAACTCACCTTCATCAGGTTCAAGCCATGAGAAATATTATCTGCAGTCATGAAGGCAGCCAGGAGGTGGGTAAGAGAACCAGCTTCTCCACAGTGAGGACGGAATAGGAAGGTGTTCATACCACGCTTCCTGGAAATAATAAGGCAGCCTTTATGCATACTGTACATTTTAGGTTAAGTAGGATAGGAGCATCTGTCCACAGATGAATCCAGCTAAGACTTTATTGGATATTACCATACACATACGCACGCGCGCACACGCACGCACGCACACACACACACACAAACTGATTTTCTTCCATTTCAAAAGTATAGTGAGAGGGGAGCAGAATGCAATTGGACATCTAAATTTCAACAATCTTGACCTTATCTACATTTGTTTGTTCTTTCTTCTGTAATATGGATTTGAAATGAAGACTCTTAAGAACTGGATTTGATGAAGGGATCTGACTGATACAAATACATTCTTGAAATACATTAGGTAATAATACACTTAACAGAGTGAGTGGGTGGGTATCAGAATCATCAAACTTAAGAACATGGCTTGACTAAAGGGTTAGGAAAGGGAATTCGAGTATCAAAGCATCGTATCATAATCCTTTGCAAGCTTACCGTCGAAGATGATTCAGCACAACGATATTGGCATACATATAATACAAGTAATATGTATAGGATGGATTCTTTTCATGGTTCCACTCCTCAGGCTTGGGACTCTTGGTAGAAAACATGTGCCCACTATGTTTGGACTCATCATCTACACTATCAAAACCAGTAACCTGCAAATAACAAGAAAACATTGCACAAGATGGCCATTTTCATCCAAGATGCTAAAAATCTGATAGTGGTGTAATATCTTATTTCTTGCTATTCTTAGGGTCAAGACCCCCAATTTGATGAGTTGTTAACCTGCTTTAGTTAAGGATATGCTGCCTTAAATTCAGACTTTTGATACAACACTATCCCTGGTCTCTGGTATGCAGTTTTAAAGAGCATGCCCAGTTTCCAACAATGGAATTAGGACCATGTTCTTTGTTCTGGGCTTTCCATAGCAGGAAGTACTCACATAACGTAGGAAAACACTCAGTTCCTTATTGTCCTGGGGATTGATTGTTGCTTGAAACACAGGCAGGAAAATATTCTCCAGCATCTTCCCAAAGTGTGGTAGAAAGTTCTTTGCCCTAAAGACATCACTGAGGGAAGAGATAGGAAAGAGAACCAATTCAGCTCAGTTCCTACAGCACAGCAGAAGCAAATGGGCTGAAAGACAGTGTACAGTGAGGATGTAAAACCTGCTGCCTCACAAAAGTCTTGGAGGTATCCCTGCCCCCACCAGCTTCTCCAGAAGTCATTGTTTTTATTACAGATTGTGTTTAGATGCCACCAGATTCGAAAAGAAGTTATACTCAGCAGTTTACAATAAAAACAAGTAATAAACACAAGCAATATAAAAATGGTAAACACTGTATCACGGTGACCATTCATTTCTTGATGGCTCCCCAGAAGGGACTAGTGTATCAGTGGTGAGGGTTGTGAGGGTTGGGTTATAGGGGTTTAGGTTTAGTTTTTGGAGGGAGGTTGAATTATGGGATATGGTTGTCTGAACACTCCAAATGATCGTTTTATTTTTTTATTTTTTAAAACTGTAAAGCTGTCAGAGTCATTCTGAAGTTAAGCAACCTCTATTTTTTTTTTATTTTAATTTTTTATTGGATTTTAAACATTATAAACAACAACATATACAATACTTCACCCTGTGCTGTACATAAGAAAGGAAG
>JAOYMU010000263.1:53800829-53811317 GCA_025802295.1 Psammodynastes pulverulentus
TACAGGCAGCTGGCTTGTTAGCAGAAGTCTGCAATTACAATTACTGCATCCTATCTTCTGCGCCACCAAGGCTCCTAATATTAGCTAATATTAAGGGATTATAAGAATTGTAGCTTAAAATGTTTCAATATTAAATTGTCTATTCTTACCCTATGCATACCCTGGTCCATTTCAAATAGGAAAGGTAAAGAAATTCATAAATTCATTATACCATTCAATGATGTGACCATCCGAAATAATGTCATTCTGTCATAAAAGCTGAAATTCCAATATTTTGAAATATGGGCAAATTTCCTGTAGCATACCTTTGTATTATCCGGTCCCCTTGGCTGACGAAGCACAGTTAGACGAGGAGCACTGGCATCATCCAAATTAATGCTCTTTAAACGATTAACAAGTCTGTCAGGGCGTGGAGCAGCTACAGCCTTAGCACCTTCACTGTTAATAGAAACCAACCAAATCAATGGGGGTGGAGGATGGGACAAAAAGAATTAACACATAAAAATACATGACTTTTGGTTTCTTCTTCCATAAAGTTCTAAATGATTACTAAGTTGAGTAATACGATGAAAATCAGAATATGTCTACAATAAAATTCCAAATGTTAAGCTGTAGTACAGAGCAATTCAAAGAAATGTCAAATTGTTCTGGTGATTCTAATAGAACCACCTTTGCAATAAGGATAATTGAACTGCCACATTCATGTTTAAACCTCAATGACAGCCCAATAAATATGTAAAAGATTAATTAAAAAAAGAGACTAATCAAAAAATGTGTTGTGTCCAAATGCTAAATAATAAGGCTAGCTGTACTATATAGTTTTCCCTCCCATTCTTAGTAGAAGTCCAAACATCAGATCTGCTAACTCCTGATTTCTGGAATTCCTCTCACACTTCAGCCACTAAAATTACTATTTCAGACAAAATGTATGGAGAAGTGCAGGAAAAACTAGGCATAGAAAAGTTATGGTTACGCAAAGAATAACCTACTTAGATATGTGAATGTAAAAAAGCATGTTTTGCAGGTGACTATGATGCATCAACAATGAACATGGAAAAATAGGGAATTCATAGAAGGTACATACAGTAACCACAACAATAATTCATATATTTAGAAAACATTTACAAAACAAAATAAAGCCTATGCACAAATTGAAAAAGGGAAGGCCCACCAAATAGTTTCCAATCAATGTGTTATGCTGTTAATTTCTGAGAATGTAAATAAAATACTGAGAGTGTAAATAAAATGGGTCTCCAACCCCCCTGGACCATGGATTGATACTGGTCCATGGTCTTTTAGGAACTGGCCACATAGTTAAAGGTGAGCAGCGGGTGAGCAAGCTAAACCAAAATCATCCTCATCCTGGTCTGTGGAAATATTATCTTCCACAAAACCAGTCCCTGGTATCAAAAAGGTTGGGGAACCGCTGAAATAAAAAAAACTAAATTAAATTCATATTCAGAAATATGATTTAAAAGTGCTTCTGGACCAGAGACAATCCTTGTGTGTCTAATCACACACAAATACAGTTCAATTCAATTTGGAGACAAACTGCTTATCTGATATAAATAAATAATCAAAGCAATGACTGAAAAGAAATGGTTACATTGTGTAATCTAAATTGGTCATTTGAAGTAATGAGAAGTGGGGAATTATAAACTATGGCTGCATACCCTTCTGCCCAGATACTAAGGAGAAAAATCTGATAGCATCTGTTGGAACTAATGAATGGTCAATTATGACACTATTTTGCAAGGCAACAATTTTGTCAATGGGTGCACTAGGAATTTTGAAACAATATTGTATTAGCAGACTTCTCAAAACACAGATTTATAATCAAGTAGAAGGCAGGATGCTTTCCTATATGCTTGTTTTCAAAAGATGTGATGCTTTCTTGAAACATCATAACAATCAGTGAAGGTTTCAAGTTATATTTATTTATCAGCGAATAAATGAATTAAACAGAATATATGTTTTGTAAGCAAAAAAACATGCACAAATGCTGGTACTGATTTATTCACCCCAACTGATATAATGCTGCAAGAAACAAACAGCTAATGAAATATTTTTGTAATATTCCCAAGATCAGGATTGCTTAATTTATTTCTGTGAAAAGAACAATACTGGTAATGATTAGCAGTTTCTTACCTAACACGCCACACATTACAGGCACTGCATTTCCCTGTGCGTTGATTGAGAATGACTGAAAACTCTACTTCGTCACCAGCCTGCAATTCCACTCCATCCTGAACTTCTTTCACATGAAAAAAGAGTTTTTTGCTGTCACCCACTTCATAGTTTATGAAACCAAACTGAAAGAGGAAAGGAGGAATGGAAATTATCTTGTTAATTGAACAATGTAATCAATGTTTTCTACAGATGTTTCCCATACCCTTCAGATTGCCGATTTTGTTTTCCTGACACCATATATTTCCTAAGACATTTAGTAAAGGGCTTCCTATCATAACAATTTCATACTTCCACCCAAATTAATTTTTTTAAATCTAGCTGCTTTATTTAGTTCAAAGCCAAATACAAAACCTCTAAAACTTGGCCACACTTCCATATATTCAGAATAATGTTAATGTGAATATCATAGGAGTAATGTTTAGGTTTCTAGGTGGTATGTTCCCAAAATTGGAAACCATTCAAGTGAAATCTGGTATTAGAACACATTTAGAACAAATTATCTTATCCTAGAGGTTCTAAACTAGAAGCTCCCAGATGGATTTTATAGGACAAGTTGGACACAGCTGGTGTATACTACCACAGTTCCTTCTCTAGCTTCCAGCACAACAAATCTGACTGGCCAGACTAATTCCCAATCTTCCGTGTGCTTTTTCTTTTCTCCTTTTTTGCTTCTCCTCAGCTACCTCCATAGCAATCTCCCCAGCATGAAGTATCCACCAGCATGACATCAATCTGAAATACCCACCAGCACCTTCCCTTTTCTTCCCTCTCATCATTTGATGCTCTTTGCTTTTCTCTCACACCCTTAAGCCAGTTTTGCCATAATACCCACACTTTGATCTGAGCCCACAACACAACAATCTCATTTCACTAATAAACCTGTGGTTCAATTTCCAACACGTGCTCTCAAAAAAACAGCAATTTTATACACAGAACATTCTGCATATACATAAAACCATATTTTCCTAGTTATGGGTTTCTTAAATCCAACACTATAATTTAGGTTGATGAAGAGATGCTTTATTGCTACTATTATTAAAGTATTATGTATAGAAATGTGGAAAGCAACAGAAGAATAATCTGTGTAAAGTTTCTAACCAAATTATGCCAATAAATCTGGAGAACATGGTGACTAACACATTGGAAGAAGTCGGTCTACATACTAAACGAAAGAAAGGAGACTTAACAAAAGCGTTCAAACGGTTGTACAACATTCTCAATGTAACAGGCTAACAAAATACTTAGAATCACCCAATACAGATTTAGAGCCCTACATGGAAAGGGAGATTCTAGATGGTGAAGCTGGTTTTAGAAAAACCTTAGCAATGGGAGACATTAATAGCTGATGCACAGTAGATACCCCAAGAACACCCCCCCTCCAAAATCAATCTGTACTTGATTAACATCAACTAGCGCTGATGTTACCTAGTCGGGTAATGAAATGTCTGCAAGCAAACTATCAAGCTCAAAGAGTACGAAGGACTCTCCATAGTTCAATGCTGAATTATATATATTCTCTTTGAAATATATATATCAAATTGGAATTTGACTTTTTATATATACAAGCAACACAAGCTATGCATAAAGAATTATCTTCTTACCTGATCTTTCACACATTCTACAGTGGCTCTACGGAAAGGTGTTATGTTGCAAGCCATTGTTTGTCCATTCTGACCGAAGACACAAAGCTGGAATTTCACGGTCTCTCCTTTCTGCAGACAGTCCCCTTTATTTGCCATGCCAACAATTCCAAAAGGATAGACCTCACCTTTCATTTCTCCTAGGAAAAAAACAAACACGAAACCAAAGATGTGCTTTCACTAAAAAAAAAAAAAGTAGCTAATACAGATAGTCCTCAATTTGCAACCACAGTTGAGTCCAAAATTTCTGTTGCTAAGTGAGACAGTTGTTCAGTGAATTTTGCTCCATTTTACATCCTTTCTTAACAGTGTTGTTAAGTGATTCACTGCAGTTGTTAAGTTAGTAACACAGTTGTTAAGTGAATCTGGGTTCCCCATTGACTTTGCATGTCAGAAAGTTGTAAAAGGTGATCACATGACCCCAGGACATTTAAGCTGTCATTAATAAAAGTCAGTTGCCAAGCACCTGAATTTTGATCATGTGGATGCTGCAACAGTTGTGTGAAAAAGTGCTGTTGTAACTTTGAACAGTCACTAAATTAACTGTTGTAAGTTGAAAACTACCTGTCTTCTAAATAAATACTAAGTTCTGTGAATTTATGCTGTTACAGAATAGCATGCAAATCCTATTACAACTAATGTACTTCTAGACTAAAGAGTTACCAATACATACCAAGAACAACATATTAAAGGTACAATGTGGACACGTATTACTTACCATCCTCCATGACTTCAATCATTCCTTGGTATTCTGTTTGGGTAGGATCTACACTCCTGAGAGAGCGAACAACTTTACCCGTGTAACAAGTTGGGTCAGCTTCATCTGTGATGCCATTTACTGCAATAAAAGATCAATGACACCATTTACTGTAATAAAATTACCAAGTTTGGCAAAATAATGTGTATAATTTGCAGAAACTACATTGTTTTAACTTACTGACATAATGAGATAACTCAGAAAACCACTGAAATCTATGTTGAATGTGCTTCTTAGTACTTTCCTTCAAGATTAAGGCCTGCTTTTGTTTGATTTTCTGTTGCAACAGAAATTGACTGGCTGACCAGGTTGTTAAATAACTATGTATGTATATAATCACTAAAACAAGTTGTGGTTGGTAACCAAATATATTGCGCTACAGAGAATCCATTATGAAGAAACTGCTTTTTAATTCAAGGGATAAAAATATCAAATTTTCTCACAATACCAGAGCCTTGGGTTATACACTAAAAAGTTGAATAATTCAGGGAATATTCAGGACATACTATAGCAAAACATACTTACTTTTAAAAATACAACACATAATTAAATTGCAGTTACTGCAAAGAACTTGAACAGGTATGACGCACATACTGATGCCCATTTCAAAGCAACTTTTAAACTTTGGATTTGAAGTGCAAACACATCTCTAGTTTTCATTTTCTCATACACACACACACACACACACACACACACACACACACACACACACACTATCATATGTATGAATATATCCTAAGCAAAGAGGTTCCTCCCAATCTCCAACAACATTTTACCGACTTTGGAAGGATGGAAGGTAGAGTCAACCTTGAGCCAGTGACTTGAACTCCTGGTAGTCAGCAAAATTAGCCTGCGATTTTGCATTCACTCTAATCCCTGAACCTGATGAGATTCAAACTGCCAAATTGCAGGCAACTGGCAGTCAGCAGAAGTAGTCTGCGGTACTGCATTCTAATCACTGCACCACCGCGGCAATTAATAATCATACATTTGCAAGTTTTCTTTTTTGTTAATGTCAGTCAAAAAAATAAAAATAAGAGCAGCAGCAGCAGCAGATAGACAGACATTTCCTCCTGTCTAGAAAGAAGAATATTGCCTCTTTGATACTGTCTGGCTGGAGAAAGTGACAAATGAATATTTAAGTGGCTGATCTGATAGGGAACCAAAATAGAAGGGAGAAGGGTAATAGGATTTCTACAACAATTCTAAGCACATAGCAATTAAAAGGGGAACAGGGTGTGATTATTGGAGAAAGGGAGAAATATTAACAATGTATTACTGACTTATTGGAAATATATGACAAAATATATCCTATACCTATTAAATTATCCTATACCTATTAGCTACAAACACAGGTCTCCTTACATAATCCATCCTAAACCAAGAGGTAGACAAAGAAGATTATAGAAAATGGACCTATTTGGCCTTGATAAAACCATTCTGGATTGACCTCAGGAGCAAGACTAAGTAGAAAAAGGAGATGTGTTCAAAAGGAAAGAACGCAAAAAGACTGAATTGGACTTGAATAGGACACTTCCTTGCAAGGAAAATAGGAGCAAATTTGTAGAGGAACCTAAGGATCAAATCAAGGCCTTTTGACAACTATATTTGCTATAGGCTGCATGAATTATGTACACATATTTCAGGCCAAGGGCCTCTTCCCGTTTCTGAAGAGACCTACTAAGAGCTATTTTGTTTTTTCTCCTTCAAGAATTGTTTCTCTGAAAAATTCACAAGAAAACTTTCTAGTATATCAAATGTTGCTTCCCTTCACATAGGTAAGACCCTTTCTTGCAGCCAATGACCAATCTTTAAAACACACCACGTACATAAAACTAATGTTATGAAATTAATTGTGCATGCCAATCAAATTGCCACACATTTTATATATTACATGTCAAAATTTGTCAATTAAATCGAATCATTTGAGTCTGAAAGCAGTAATCATAAATAAAACTGATCAGAATGACTGGGAAATCTGGTTAGGTATGAATTATTCATTCACAATGGCTACCAATATAAAACAAAGTATATTAAGAGCTGTCTAAAACTTCAAGGGTCTCCTTCTCTACATGGGCATATTTTAGTTTCAAATGGAGTGCTGCTGCTATAAGTGCACTGATATGTGTCAACATTAGGCCTCTCCAAGTTTGGGAACAGTAATTTAAGTACCTGGCAGGTGTGGAAAAGGTGCACGAGCTACTTAAAATATATCTTTAATAAGATACGTCAAATCTGACTGAATATCCATGACTTTAAGGTGTTGCTTGATTGTCTCTACTTCAGGCTCATGTCATAGCACATGCACATGCACCTGAATGAAAGAAAAACCTAAAACTTTGGTTTCTTATGCATCACATTGACCCATAATGAAACAAAGTTATCAGAAAGAACCTGGTTAGATCTACTACTGAGGAGAAAAATAGTTTACTATGTAAAGGTGTCTATCTAGGCACTGGATTTGATCTTATTGAGGCCATTCTCATAACGTAGGACTTCATTTGAAATCCAACAAGGATTCCAATAGTTACACTCAGAAAGAGACATGCATAAAATTGTCATTATTAAGTATATTTTTGCCTTACACCTCCAGGACTAATGTTTGTTTAAAACAAAAATCAAAAAAAGAGGGAACTTCACCTGCATGTGTCTTGTTCACTTTCTCTGCACTGACTTTGTTTCCTTTGCCTTTCGATAAGCTGTATTCAACCATGTCTCCAAGTTCCAAGCTATCGATATCACCACAGAATTCACTGAAAACAACCACACAAAAATCTTGAATATGCATAAGTATGATCTAAAATGTTACCTCCAGCAAGAGCTGAACATTTAAAGCATAATGTGGAAATCAGCCACATAAATTGTGATTATAGAAGGGTGTTCCGTCAGAAAGCATCAAGGTTTAACTGCTACATAAATTTATATTTTAGAGAAATAGGATTTAGAGACAAGTACCCTAAAGAAGCTGTTCTTTGAAGAATTATTTCCAGAAATATTAATTATTCAGAAATATTAACATCTACTGTATGCAATCATGTGAAAAAGTAATTATACCCCATATAATTTTTTTTCTTTTTTTAACCTACATGGACATATCAATATTTTATCTTCATTGAAAACAGTATATCAAAATAAAGATGACATAAACACAAAAATGAAAACATGTTGAATAATGGAAACTCAATTTAACAGAGATGCTGTTTCTTTTTATGAAAAAAAAGTTAAGTACACTCTTGAATATAATATTTGGTATTTGCCCCCTCAAGGTTTATCTTACAAATGTCTGTCAGTTTCACACACTGACGGGAAGGAATTTTTTCCCACTGCTTCAAGCAGAATTTTTCAGCTGTGGAATGTATAAGGGTTTTTGCATGCACGGCCCATTTCAAGTTACCCCCAAGCATCTTTGTGGAATTTAGATCCTTTTTTGTCTTTTTTTCTCCAGCCATTCCTAGGTGGATTTACTGGAATGTTCAGGGTCACTGTCAAGAACCACTTTCGGTTGAGTTTCAATCTTCTGACAGATGATCTCACATTATTCTCAAGTACCCTCTGGTACAAAGAATTCATAGTGAATTCTGCGATGATGAAAAAACTTATTATAGCAAGAAAAAATAATACAAAAATTGCTTTGATATGACATGTATGTGACGTCAATTTGTGTGCTTTTTCACATGTCACATACATGTCACATCAAAGCAATTTTTGTATTATTTTCTCTTGCTATAGTAAGTTTTTTCATTAATCAATTCAGCTTTTTACAAACTAAGCCAATACACTAAATACTAGGCATTATAAAGCTTCAGATTTGAAGGGAAAACAATTCCTAAAAGTATGCAAAGAAGCATCATACAGTAATGAACAGCAACTCCATAAAGCTGTATGTTTTTTTTAAAGATCATGCAGCTGCCCTCCACAAGGCAGAGCGATCCTGTGAAAGTGTTTGGTTCAAAGAGTTGCCAACAGGTGCTATGTGAGCACACTTCAAAATATATCTACCCCTTCAAATCTAAAGGTGTGTACAGTCACACCACATAGTACTCTATAGTCACTGTATTAATGGGAATTTTATTAAATAAAATACTGGTGCTTTGTTTTTTTTATTGCTTCACAATTATTTGTTAATGCCACTGAGTAGTTTGTTGAGGGGGGAGGTGGCAAAAACAAATTCAAGTTTTTATTCTGACTTCCACACAATGAGTTAGTATTAAGCTTCTATCAGAATAATACAATATACAATATACTTCCCCTTAAGCTCTCAGAGAAAGACATATGGATAGAAAAATACATATATATCCTTAGATATGGCAGAAAAGCCATGCTGTGAGTACCATCAGCTAGGAACCTGCATTTGGTCAGTCTTGAGATGTGCCTTTTGTGCCATGGTATCTGCATTATGGAATACTGTTTCCCCAGAAATTAGATTAACTCCATCCCTTTTGACATTCTGGAAGATCCAAGATCTGGTTATGTTATCAGGCCTGAGGGCCCCAGGGAATTAAGAGACTTATTCCATTGCTGAGTTGTTTACTATTATCCTCTTCTCACTTACGGTTTGTATGTTTTTACAATATTTATTTTTAAAGTGTTTTTATATCTTTTATGTTGTTGATTTTATACAGGGTTTTATTTATCCAATTGTTGTTTGCCACCCAGAGCCACCCTTTGGTGAGATTGGTGGCTAAACAAACAAACAAATAAATAAGTCGCCATGTATGAGGCTTTACATGACATCCATCATATTTCTATGTATTATATGGTATATATCCTGTGTGATTTTTTTATTTATACAGACTACCAGGAAAGAGTATCTAACCAACTTTTGTCTATATTAGGACTCAGTCGCATCAATGTTCAACTGTTATACACACTTGAAAAATCCTAATATGGGATGAAATCAGACGCATATTACCTCCTGGTTTTAAGCTTGTTTCACAGCAGAATAAACATATGCAGTTACTTTGAATCAATATTCCAATCCAATATTAGCATTAGGAAAAACAAAATAGGAGGGTTTTTTATTTTAAGTTAATTTAGGAAATTTATATTGCAACCTATTTGCACATGGTGACTCAAGGCAGCTTACAAAAATATAAAAATCTCATATAAAAAACAATAAAATAAAAGAGAATTCTATAATCAATTAATAATAAAATAACTCCCCCTCTCCTGGTGATAACACATCACACGAACCATTTAATGGACTCCATCCTGCTCTGCGTTCCCCAGGCCCCTTGGCAGAACCAGATCTTCAGTGCCTTCCAGAAGAGTGTTAGAGTGGGGGCCATTCTAATATCTGGGGGAATGATTTCCAGAGGGAGGAAGCCACCACAGAGAAGGCCCTTCTTCTGGGTCCCACCAGGTGTATCTCCCTAGGGCAGGGATTCTCAACTGGAGGTGCTCGCACCCCCTGGGGATGCGAGACGATATTCCAGGGGGTGCAAAAACTTGGGTTTAGAAGTTTCAAAATTATAGTGTATATGCATAATTCAAACCAAATATTTACTTTTGTAAGGGGTGCAAGAATATATCAGAAGCGTTCTAGGGGCATAGTAAAGATTGGGAACTTCTGCATTAGGGGATGGGACCTACAACATTCCTTGCCTCCCTGCTCTGGTTGGTTGGGTAGATGTGACCGGCAAGAGATGGTCCCTCAGATAACCTGGTTCCAAGCCATGAAGGGCTTTAAAGGTGACAACCAGCACCTTGAATTTTAACTAAAAAAGGAATAGACAAACCACTGCATAAAGCAGCAACAATTTTTGATACATCATCTGTGGCTAAATTTGTGAATAATCCAATGAATAATCCAATGAGCAGGGCTTTTTTTTCGGCCGGAACTCAGCGGTACTGCGTTCCGGCACCTTTTCCGAGTTTGCGTCACGTGACGCGTCTCGACCA
>JAOYMU010000263.1:53835347-53856200 GCA_025802295.1 Psammodynastes pulverulentus
AACAACGACTATATACAATTAAAATACTAGTTAATAAATCTAATATTTCTTTTTAAAACCCATTAAAAACCCCTTGGGAAATAAAAGAGTAATACTGCATTGGAATCAAAATAATTATAATCCTCCATTCACCCACCAAATCCCTACATATGATACATCTTTTCCATTTTGTAGCCCACATAGTTTTCAAAGCTCTTGAGTAGACTCTCCTGCTCGAGCAGGGGGTTGGACTAGATGATCTCCAAGGTCCCTTCCAACTCTGTTATTCTATGAGAGGGTTAGGAAGTATGGTTCTAATCACCAAAAGGCTGCCTGCATTTGGTTTAAGCAAATATGTGAAATCTGTTTTAAAGCCCATTCTATTTCAGTAGCATTTGAAATTTGAAGTCATCCTGAAGTCGGTACACTTATTTCTCTCACTTTTACTGTTGTGTGTCAGAAATCAGATACCCATGATTAATTGTATCACCCCTTAATGTATTAATATAATTAGTCAAAGTCACAATATAATAGCCATAAAGCCACAACTATCTTTTGAACTACTGTGTTACACTATCATATCCAAACATGGTTTTACTACATCACTTGGGGATGACCAGTGCACAGTTTGAAAAACATAGTTCACAAAGGCCATTAAAAGCATTACCTCAAGGAGCAGGTTCTCGGTCTTTTGGGAAGCTGCAAATTGTTAGAAACCTGCTGCTTTTTTGAGTGGGTTTGAAGAAGAAATGTTCAGCTTCATCTGCCCAATTCTTGTATTTAGGATCTATACGTTTTGAAAATGCCCGCATTTATATGTGAGAAGCGCTCTTCAGCCTTGCCTTAGTTTGCAAAATTATTAGATTAACCTTGCAATACAGTTGTAATTAATAATTACGTTAGGCAGATTATCCCAGGGTTTAACTGCAAGGATCAGTTGGTAGTTACTTCATTCTTTGGAAATCTCTGGACATAAAGGGAACAGCTTTAGAACATGTTGGCTAAATTCATACAATATGCTAAGCCAAAATGTGGTTTATGTTTGGCTTAATGTACCTATAGTGAACCTATATAGTGGTTAAGACATTGGACTTGTTCTGGGGAGACTTGATTAAGCCAGTAACTCTCTATATTTTTGGGATAAAATTAAAAAAACAACTCCAGAAAGCTGAGATTGAAGAGGAAAAGCAACCATCAATGGAAAAAAGATTTGTTGTGTTATAAATTATGGCAAAGAGAACCCAGTGCCAATAGCTCCATCACAAAAGCAAGTTTGGCAGTGGAACTACTTTGGAAGCATGGATTTTTGGTGGTACTGTATTTTTTTTATCCTTCCCAAGTTTTTTTTTAATGAACTAAGTATCCAGGAGGCATAATACAAGTATTTTGCATTCTAAGACTTCCACCATCCCCAAATGGATTTTATAATCTAGATTAAAGTTTTGATCTGCTGTTAGATAACTGCTTAAACTCTATTCAAATGATATATTTGCACGCAGAATTAAAATCATGAGTAAGAACAAGGAGTCCTTCTCCCTTCTCAGTTTCCCTGACTGTCTCTGCAACTACTACTTGAGTGTAGCACAGGGTTGTCAAACTCACGGCCTGTGGGCTGGATGCCTCACATGCTGGCCACGCCCACACCTGGTTTAGCAAAGGGGAAAAAAGTCATGATACCAGCGGTGGGATCCTACCGACTCTGCTACCAGTTTGGTGATCGCATGTGCGCACTGGAACACATGCGCACGCAGCTTTCCAGCTGCCAGCTGAGACCTGCAGCGCCAATCAGGTGAGCGGATAAAGACCACATAAAAACAAGGGCAAGTGGGAGGGCCCAACATGTATTTTTTGCTTCCTTTTCCTCTCCACGGAGCAGAGACTTCTTTTTGCTCCCAGTGTGCTCACAACCGGGCTGAACCGGGAGGATCCCACCCCTGAATGATATGTCATGTGACACTGTGATGACATGAGTTTGACACCCCTGGTGTAGCACAATTCCAGCTCAAAAGAAAGCCTTCATTCAAAGATTCCATGCTGCAGACAATTGTTTTATATCTGCATTCAATTGTTCACACAAATGTTATCACCTGCAAAGTTTGTTAATATATCCGTAAATACTGAACGTATGGCTAACCTATTTCAATTCTTAAAATTTATGTACAATTATTTGGTTAAGTGTGGAAAAACCAGCTTAGAAAAAAATGCAAGCACCTCTGCTACCTTCTCCTCCTATTTGAGTTTTCTTCCCAGCTTAGAAGAGGGGAGTGTCAATAAACATAAAACTTTGAAATGGGTGTGTGGGAGAATGGAATAGAAGTCCATTGGCAAACATAAAAAAGTCAAATAAAAGAAGGGGTTTTTTTTTCTTTCAAAGGGACTGAATGGTCCAGAAGAAAAAGAAATGTAGAGGCACAGCATAGCGTAACTATGTTGATATGAATACTGTGAGCCAAAAAATAAATAACAAGCACAAAGAGCTGATTTGTGTGATCAAGAACAAAGTAATAATCCATGATAGCAACTGATAAGTTTCACATGAGAAAGGTTCATGAACTAAGAAAGAGGAATTGCAATCGGGCTTCATATTGATAAGAGCAGAAATAAAAGCTTCAAAAAGTGAGGTATTTCTTTACAGCATTGCGATATGAACTCATCATCCAGAAATGAACTGCCAGTATATTAAATATCAAAAAGCTTCACCAGGGGAAAAAAACAAACAGGCACCGGCAGGAAAACTAGTGGTTACAGCTTTTGGGAGGCAGGTGGATTCCCTGGATTTCTTGGAACCTGGTACCACTTCACTACAATGTTCAAAAGTTTGAAAGGAGGTTTAAGTAGAGCTTGGAAGCACAGAAGGAAATTTTGCTGCAGTATGAAAACATTAGGGCTCACACCACGCAAGCCACCTGAGAGACAGATGTAAATTTGATTTTTGGTGTTTTATTTCATCTGCCATTTAGCCCCATATACGTCCCACCTTTTTCCAAAACGAAGCAATAACCTCACAGGCATGTATTTAACTCAGATGAAGAAGTGAAAAGGAATGTTAAGATTTAATTAAAGAAAAAAAAGGAGAGTTAATTTGTGATGGCTTTAAAAAATTTGTCCCACATTAGTGTGTTTATGTGAAAAAATAAATACAGCTAACAAAATAGTTAATACCAAGGATTGTTTTTTCTGTTTTCTTTAAAATATCTATTTAAACTATAGTTACAGAAGTGCTGGTATAATTTTTCACTCGGCCCTGTATCTGATAAAGTTCTTCCTGAACTGTTAAAATGTACAGGCTACTTTTATAAAGTGCTGTTTTTGAGCTTCTGTCCACTTCGAAGTAATGGCATTACAAAGCATTTGGTGGCATAACAAACTCAGTTCATGGAACCCTTTCAATTTATTCTGGATTCCTGATATTCTAGGGATTACATTTTTAAGAAACATTGTATCTTAGTGTGATATGCAAATCCAGCTCCAGTATCCTAAAGATGCTTTTTCAAGAAGTAACTAGACTTTCTGGTTTTTCTTTGAAGACATTTCGCTTCTCATCCAAGAAGCTTCTTAAGCTCTGACTGGATGGTGGGGAATGGAAGGATTTATACGCCTTGCAGACATCTGGTCATTATCATTAAATTATCAAATGACCAGCTGTCTGCAAGGAGTATAGATCCTTCCATTCCCCACCATTTAGTCAGATCTGAAGAAGTTTCTTGGATGAGAAGCAAAATGTCTTCAAAGAAAAACCAGAAAGTCCAGTTGCCACTTGAAAAAGCACCTTTGGGACAACCATGACCTGGATAATGGAGAATCTCCATAGACATCCAGCTCCAGTGGTTAATTTGTTGTTCAGTGCATCACACAAATGAGAGAAAATTGAGCTAATCAAGTAAATTGTGGCACAGTTACCACCAATATGCGCACTGTGAGTTATAGTCAATATCATGTGGGAGATTACTTCTAGATTTGACACTAGGGAATAAAATTGTGAAATAAATAAAATTAATCAAATCAGAATATTGCATCATATTTTACTTACAATTCTAATAATTACCTAAGAGCAACCAAACATGCATATGACATCTTAAACTTGATTTAAGAAAGCATCATGACAGTTTTACAGGATACTATATTCAATAATGACTGCTACTGACATATGGTAGAGTAATAAGGCTCTTTGGTACCACTTTGACTCAAGATATTTCCATTAATGCTCACCAGGCTCTTTGCTCCATTGCTTTTGGAAAAAAATCTGGCATATGAGCCAAGTACATAATTCTAGCATCATATTTATTTATAGAAATGTCAGTGGAAAAACTGGGGTGGCAGATAACATAGTGGGGAGCTAACATCCAATAAATGAATTTTGATTGGCCGTATTTCCACGGTAACTATTTTATAAGTAGGCAATCACCGATTATAGCCATGTGCTTTCAAAATCCACTCAGAAGTGGTTGTCCTCTTCTTTTTTATATCATCCTCCAGATTCATTATAACTTTATTTCTCTAGATCAGTCCTAAAAATCAATACTGTAACTGTGTCCAGAGATTTAGCATGCAACAAGTAGCCACCCTTTCCACAAGCTTAATAAGATTATCTCCCCAAATTCAGAAGCCACTGCTTCTGCTTAATCTTTAGGATAGGCTTTCTATACATTATGGTCTTTTATCATAAGAAAAGCAGAAAATAAACATGAGTCCATAACACGCTGTATGTGGGGTCTGAGCCATTATGGCAATTGTAAAAAAGGCAACTGCAATGCATGTCATGAACTGATTTTTCCACTTTATGACATACAGTTTTATTCTAGGAGTAGCCTAGCTACTGCAAAGTAATGCTTGAGTACATGTTTATAAAAATGTAGGCAAACCTGCTTCTTGGGTGGCAGGAGGGATGCAGCTGGTTGCTTACAGGATGTGAAGAAAATAATTTGATACATAATATAAGGCAACAATAAATTTATTAGTGGCCATGTAAAAGAAGAATCTTTCTGCTCTAAGTTTAATATGGCTTGTTTGTTTTTGGCTTGGTAAATAAAGCAGGGTTAAAACAGTACATGAATCTAGCAGATTTTTATACTTGCAAACTAGAATTTACAAGTTGATCACATTATTTGAGGAGTGTTCTATTGGTCCTCAATTCACAGTCAACGTATCATTTTCAGAAATGTGAAGCTACACTACAGCTTTTCTTTATTAAACTTAATTAACAAACTAAAAATACAGAATATAACTCTAATGTCCAAGGATTTGACCAGAAAACATATCAGTCAAATTTAAAATATCTCCAAAAACATCAAAGAAGAAAGAACCCATGGCCCTTTTCATGTTGAAAAACTAGTTTTAAAATCCCTAATTACCAGCAATGATGGCTGGGGCTGTACAATAACATCTAAATGGCCAATAGTTCCTCGTCCTCTGCCATAAATAATTCTCTGTACAAAAAAGCCTTGGCACACAATACTGCCTCAAAACATTTATTTCAAGAAAATAATGAGCCAATATACATATTTAATAAGACAAGAGGTAAAGGTATTTTTAATTTACTGAATAGAATAGGCTGATAAAATGGTAAACAATAGTGCAGCACCTCTGTAGGTAATTAAATTTACATCCCACAGGATAGTTACAAAATAATCCAAAGCCTATACAAAGACTGGGCAAATTGCAGCTCATTACAAGAGCTTATTGATTCTGAAGACGGCACTGAAGGCATATATTTAAGGCATAACGCTGCAAAGATATTGAGTTTGTTCAGCTGATTGCATTATGCAAATAAGGTCCACATTTTAAGAATGGTTTTTTTATCTGTTCAGTCTTTAAAGTAAAATTTTCAATGTGAAAACCTGAAAATACCCCCAGATGAATTTGATCAATTAGCCTATCACTCCTTTCCACCAAAGGTATGGGGCAAGATGGAAACCAGCAAAATGACATAAATTGACTATTTTAGTTATATCCCTAAAACTTAGTTAAACCAGGACAGCAAGAACAAATGTGCACAATACATCTACATTTCATAGATTTGTTTTATCATCAAAGAATGGATACCCAATTTTTTTAAAAAAGAGACATTTCTAATTTGTACACTTCAGAACAATATTAACAAATATTAGGTATATTTAGCTTCAAATATCAATCTTTCAAGAAAAATAAATTTTAAAATATTGGCAGGTGCTTGCAAAAAAGTAAACTCATCTTTTATAGGAATAATATGCATGACATATTTGTGCAAATGCCTACACACTGAGTAATCTTTATAGGATATAACAGAGACTGTTTCCACACATCTCTCCCTCCTGACATCCGTGCACAGGGGCTTAATGTGGCTATAAGAAATTAGGGACAGATTCCTTGATCAAGTAGATATTGAGAAAGACAGAAAAGGACTAATGAGGTTATGCCCCATAATGGATTATCATACTCATTGAACGTTCTAGCTAGGCAGAAATACCAGACTTTGTTATAACCCACAGAGACATCTCCTATGTGAAATATTCATAGGCATGAAGACTCAAAGAACACTTTGGTATGGTATCTTACTTTCGGTATTTGCTTATTTATTTCATTTATTAAATTTCTATGCTAAATTTCAACTCTCCTACAAGATGACGCTGGGTGACTTTGTTGATATTAAGAAATAGGTAATATGACAGTATATTTTTAAATGATACAATAAATGCAGCACCAAAACAATGCTAGAAGCAGAAATTCTAGCATTAAGAGTAGGAGTGCCTAAGCTTTGTACAACAGTGCAGCCTCAACATATTTAAGAAATGAATTCCAATGCAATTTAAGTCATGCTAAAAGACTCAACTTTGATGTTCTTTGCTCACACTAGAAAAGTTAAGATGATCCTTGCTGTATCTTGCTGAGATTTCTAAAACCTAAAAAAAAACATTTACTTCACTCTTCTGCATGATTAAGCAAAACAAATCTTAATCGAAGAAGGGGCCATTACAACCCCCACTCAAAGCATAGAACTTACGACATAGTAACAGGCTTGGAATGGTTTCCAAGAGAAGACTAAAGGGAATTAAAGGAAAGCTCAGAGAGGAAGCATACTCATTCCTGCAGTAGAGTTTCCAATTTCCAGGATCAACTGTTCCAGGACTGAGGTTTTGTAGCTTGAGATGCAACATCAAGTAATTCTTGCCTCACTTCAACAGATTCTTTACTGATTGATAATAATTTTCGCAACTCTTTATTTTCAAGCTGAAAATTAAAAATAATAATGTGTGGTCTGTTAGTGACAGAGACAATATATTCATTCAGTGCCATAAAAATGTAATTTTGGGGGCATCCATAATTACTCCCCTTATATCACTCCTATCATCTTTCCATGGTGCTTTTTGAAAGATTTATCATCAGATAAATGTCCGTCACTTCCTATGAGCACCATGGTGAACACATAGTACTAGCTTTTGTTAACTAGCAATACAGCTCTGTTAAGGGAATATTACCATTGGATGCTGGATCAAAGTCAATGTAATCTTTCTGAAGCAAAGGGTCCTTGAGCTCATCCTTGTGATTCCAGATAGCTGCTCATGAGTAGACCACCAAAACTCACTTTTTATGATCAGTTTCTGAATGGAATAGCTGAGAATCAGGATTTACATCAAGCTCAACCTCTCAATCATTATGGACACTAAACTGGAGAGAGTCTTATATCTTAATCACTTTTTTGGATTTTAAACAATTATTTGCATATTGCAGAAATTAAAATTCTCCAGGCTGGCAAGGTTTTTCATCAGGTAATAATTGTGTAAGTTTAATTTTAAAAGTTTTATATGCAGGCTTGGTATATGGATTTTGGAAAATTAATAATGGATTAAGGGGCTAAAGGAATTTGAAACAATAGCTTTGAATTATTTAGAAGATACGTTCTCGTAGGAAAATGAAGATTTTCATATTTTTTGTGACAAGGAAATCTTGAAGGCTAGATCCCAAAGCTAGAGGAGAAAGAAAAGGGAGCAGAAATCCTTCATGCAAAATTTTGAATACCTTTCAGTTAAACTTTTGGACAGAATGGATCAGATGCTTGAGAAGATTGATGGAGCATGTCCTAATGCAGTTGTAAAACAAGAACAAGCTGCAGTGGATGTTTATTAAAGTAATTTGGAGGGGCATTTGAATGTAATACAAATGTATCTGATGGAGACTTATTCTCTAGAGGAGAAGAACTGACATTAGGAAATCGATTTGGATGAAAAAATTTCTTTGGTATATACAAAAGAGCTCTGCTAAGATTTGCTAGGACTTTTAAGAAATAACAAAAGAATCAATTTTACTTATGAGTGTAAGAAAAAAATCTATTAAAGTTCTAAAGGATTTTTGCTTTGAAACACAGATGAGCAGCAAATTCCCTCTGGAATTCTTTTTAGAGGGGTCAAAGAATATTTTTTAAAAAGCAGGAAAGCTTTATAAGTTTGTCTTCTTTGATCAGAGTTAAGAAAAGAAAATGGTTATATCTGGTTGACCTTATTAGATTTTTGTTGACAAAGATACGATCGATGGAGTATTTGCAATTTGTTCTCCTTATATAAGAGATGAACTCTGAAGAGATGAGATAATATGTTTTATTTAGAGACACTGATAAGCTATGAAAATTGTTTTTACCCGCTGGGATGAAGAGGAAAGTTACTTTTTACTTTCTGGATTATTAAATACTTGGTTAAAAGTCATTATTTAAAATGTTGCATGATTCCAGCTTTGTGAATTTTTACGCTGATTTCAAAGCTCTCTGAAGAATCTGAAGGTAGGACAAGAAGTAATGAAAGGAAATCTAACTCAAGGAGAGAATCAACCTAGAACGAAGGAGAAATTTCCTGACAGAACAATTAATCAGTTGAATGACTTGCCTCCACAAGTTTTGGGTGTTCCAACACTGGAGGTTTTTAAGAAGACATTGGATAACCATTTATCTAAAACTGTATAGGATTTTCTGCTTGAGCAGGGGGTTGGAGTAGATGATCTCCAAGGTCCCTTCCAACTCTGTTATTCAGAGTTCTGTACAACTATGAAACTACTTCAGTCTGGTGCATGTAACAACCCTTAATAGAGAACAATCAATGTTCTTTTAAATTTGGATGCTGAAAAATCACAAATATCTTCCTTTTCAACAATCCCACACTTCACAGTCGTTCAGCACTTACCTCTAACTGTGCTAGCTTTTCTTGTATTTTATAATACTGATCATTGTCAACATTAACTGCTTTTCTCATAACCTCTCCCATTTCACAGATTATGTCAATCTGACTCTCAATCTCCTGAAGATAGATTGCAAAAGGAATTTTTTTCAATTAAAAGCATGTAAAAACAGATATTCATCACTATTAACACCCTTAAATTGATGCAATTTATTAAAGAAAGTAAAACAAATGTAGCAGACAAGCAGTATACTTAATGATAATCACTCCAATATAAGGTATTGTAAAAGTAAAAGTATCTGTAATGAGACATGTCCATCAAGGTCAAGAAAACTTTTATTGAATGACTCTGTTGAACTCTAAAGGATTAATTTTAGTTGTGCCTTTATATTACATTTTATTTACCATATATTTTACTTTTTTAATATACAATACCATGAACCATGACAGGTTTATGTCTTGGAACTACATTAAATAGGAACCAACTATTGCCATCATACATTTTTTAAATAATTGTTATTCCGTAATTCTGTTAAGAGATATTTTAATTTTCTGAAAAATAGCTTTAAGACAGGCCCTATTGTTATTTAGTAGGAAACATTATTTTGCTCTGAAATATTTCTAATATGTGCTATGCTTATACAATGTAGTTGTGATCCAGTCTCGCCATGCAGTACCAACATACTTAGTTTTCATTTAAGAACTTGAAGAGACCTTTTTCCTCATTGCAATACCCACACATATTGCACATACCATATCAACCCTCAACTTTTTTTTTGCAATGCATGCATGATATTTATACCCTCTTAGCAAGGACATTTGGTTCAGGGTGTAGTACTGCTACTGACATGGTGCTCCATTTACTAACACAATCACAGCATTGACTATGTAATCCTACATAAAGAGCATTTATATTATACAAGCTACTCTTGTTACCTCTCATTAGCTCCACGACTATTATTTTACACACCAGTTTAGGAGCAAACTGGAAAACAGGAAGGCTTGGATCCAGCAGATGGGTATCCTCAAAGTATATCTACTTTGCTGGTCATGTTTTCCATTCCAAAAAAATTCAAATAACCTGTAGTATATGGAATGCCTGCTGAACAGTCATAGGTTTATAGCTACCTACTTTAAGGCAGAATGTAATGAAATTTTGTACGTTTTTTTGTGGCATAAAAATAATTAATTTAACCATCCATGGTATTCACAGTTATTTGCTTTATAAGAACTCTTAAGTTACTTTATGGTTCAGCTGCAATGCTTTCTCCTAGGAAGAAAAGGCACTTCTGAGATATTTCAGAGAAGAGACTCTTGAGGAAAAAGCAAGAGTCAAAAGCAGACACCATAGGAACAGAGCACACATCCAAGCAACTCTTCTAAATCTATTTCTACATTTTTTTAGAGAGAACTTAGGAGTTTCTTACCACAGACTGAGTTTGATGTACTTGCAAAACCGATTGGGAATCCACATCTTTTCTTTTCATCATGAGCTGCAACATATGTTTTCTGTATTTGCTCATAACAAGTTCCAGCGCATCTTGATGTTCTTCCAAAGAGATCCATAGTTCTAGAAAAAAAAGTGTAATTACTAATTCCATGCTATAACTATATAGGTAATATACACATTGGTCCCTACTATTTGTTTGGTTACACTTCCATTTCAAATTCTTTCCCTGATGGCAGACCAGGGAAAGACTAGACTTCTTTGATCAATGCACACTTTGGATTAGTATTTTATAATCAAGCAAATTTGGTTTATAATCTAATCCTATGCATTTATTTGAGGGCAAATTTCTGTTTTGTATGATTTGATAGGCCCTAGCTTATTATTACGGTATGTTTCCTAGTATGATGTGATTGCTTATTTGTACCGCCCCTGTCCTAATTGTTCTTTCTTATTCGTATTCATTTCATATATTCATGTTTTATATTTTATACATATCTATTATCCAATGCATGTTTGACAAAATAAAAATATGACTACTACTGTTATACCTATGACTTTTGATACATCTTTTCTTTGTATGAACATGGGGAGCATATGCACCAAAACAAATTCTTTGTGTGTCCAATCACACTTGGCCAATAAAGAATTCTATTCTACTTTTCACTGAAGGTTATTGTTATGCAAATGCATGGCAGACTATCTGTCACCTATTTATATAACACAATAGTTAATCAGTGAGGTTACAATGTGTTTTTCAAATAAGTTGCAGATTGAATGAACTTGAACAAATTTGAGAGTTTTTTTGTCTTGGCATCCTTATACAACCAGTATATAATGCCACGAGGAACACCAATTAAAGTGATTTTAAGCTGGTATTTTTACCATATGGTTTGTTGCATGAATAAGATATAAACTGAAATACTGGCTCAAATTATATCCATTTTATCAAAGTTATTTATACCAGATCTCACATACTTCCAGCCTCAGAACATTCCTAAGATATTCTAAATTAAGCTCTGAAGTAAAGCCCTCAATTCCTGGTAAATCATTAGTTCCATAAAAATCATTCTAGCTCACAACTACTTCATTAGGACAATGCTCACCTCTATTTTCCTGTTGCAGATCTCTGATCTGAGTATTTTCCTGAGATAAGAGAATGTGAGGTTTGTATTTAGAGAGATCCTTTAGCTCAGCTGCATCTTCTTGATACTTGTAAAAGAAAAACGTTTTGTATGAGCCAGAGAACTTGTACAATGCAACACATCCATTAACCCCACTGCCAATCAATTTGTGCCATTAACTAATCTGCACTCACCTTGTGTGAAAGAGTTGTACCAGCTTCTTTCATGGCTACTACTTTCTTATGCAACATAGTAGACTGATCAATGAGAGACTCGGCAGCATTATCATGATCTTTCAGCCTTTCCAGCAAAGTCTTCGCATCTGTCAAGATCTTTTCTATTGTGCAGGCCATTTTCTGAGAAGACAAGAGAGAGACTCCAGATTCCAAGCTGACAGGATCTAACAATTTGGTGAGGGGAGGATAAAGAAATGAACTAATACCTACCTTACCAGCATTTGCTAAGAGATCTGGGCTCGCATCAGGTTGTAGAACAAGCCGGAATAAGAAAAGTGGGAAGTTCGCGCCACCGTGACCCAAATTCAAGGCTTTAGGTTCAGCTCTTAGTTAACAACTCAGGAAAACAGCACTCTCTAATCTTTGGTCTGTACCACCCTAAGACCGGAGGGATGGGGGGGGAGAGACGAAGGAAAGAAATATTCCCCACCACTCACCTGGAAATCCCGAGGAACCGCGTTACACCCCCTTCCCCGCGATGTCCTCTCTTCGCACACACACACACACACACACACACCTGTGTGGCGGCCCGCTTAGCCAAGCAATACTGGATCTTAGCTGAAGGAACCAGGAGTGGGCAAGGGAACCACTAGAGGGCGCAGAGGTCACGGACTCAGAGTCGCTGAACCATCGTCGCTTCCGGTGTAACGTTCGGTTTCGGAAACGAAGGACGTCACAGTTCTCCAAAGGCGCTTCCGCTCCCTAGTGAGCCTGGTGAAGGGGAGGCGAGAGACGGGCCTGGAATTGATATATATGCGCAAGCTGAGGGTTCATCTGGCGTAGCTTGCATTTATTAGTGGCGAGGGTAGCGATGCGGGAGGTTAGCGCTGTCTGTACAGCAATACATCTCCAAAGTCATTGGAGAGTCCCCAAAGTAGCAGCCCCTCTAACGGATCTCTAAAGCGGACAAGCACTTGAGCCCGAATAGAAGCAGGTAAAATGTGCACCTGGCAGCCTAATCAAGAGCGGAGTTAAAATAATTCTTCAACTCTGGTTAAAACTGCTGCCTCGTTTCCTGACTAAACCCAAATCTTATGGCAGGGCATTCTTGGCACATGTGAACACGGAAGAAGTGGATTTCAGTGATTTTTTACTTCCAGGTAAATAGACACAGAATAATATAATTGTGCTTGAGAAGCTTTAAATTTATATGACAAATTTGTCTGCAATATTCTTTGGGATTTTACCATCTTTTTTTACCCCAAGTATGTAATAAGCAAAATACTAAATTGTATCTCATTTCAGATAACTTTTATTAATTGCATTTATGAACCACCACTATCCCAAATGATTATTAGTAGCTTACAAGATAAAATACACAATAAACAAGATACAATAAATGCATAAGTAAAACTCGTGAAGACTATTAAGAAGAATAACATTAAATAATAAAACCAATGATAATCCAACCAAAATGGAATTGCAGCCCAAATGTGATCCAGAACAGCTTAAATGGTTTATGGCAGGCAATCAATACCACCCAATGACATGCTGGTCTAAAGTTTAGTGCCACCATCCCAAAAAGAAGCCATGTGAGCCTTAGCCCACCTCACTACCCTTACGTGGGAGACCACTAGTAGTTTTGCCTAGGTAAGCTGAATTAGCTGGGCCAGTTCCAATGGGAGAAGGTTGTCTTACAGATATGTTGCCAAGCTATGTAGGGCTTTATAAATCGGCACTAGTACTTTAGCATTCAAAAGCCTAGTAGTAACCACTGTGGGGCTTACATATAAGTCATAGGCAAATAAAGATATTTCGCTGGCTGATGCACTCTAAACCAACTGCAATCTCCAAGTGATTAAAGGCAGCTTCAGGTAGAATGTGTTACAGTAGTCTAAATGGTCGTAAGGAAGGCACAAGTCACTGTAGTGAGGTCCTCCTGCTCCAGGTAGGACAAGCAATTGGAACTTGTGCAAAGTTCCCATGCTGCAGCTTATACTTGCTGTTCTAGCAGAAGGCTCCATCCAGTTGAAGACTTGCTTCTTCAGGGATAGTGCCACCACATGCCTGTTAGTTTTCTTGGCAGCAAGAAATGCGACAGCATATGGCTTGCCATTTTCTTCTAGAGGATTTTTCCACCTGGCTTTTCCATCTATTACAGGTAGTCCTCAATTTACAATCTTTTGTTTACTGATTGTTTGAAATTACAATGGCATTGAAAAGTGACTTATGACCATTTTTCACATTTATGACCATTGCAGCATCCCCATGGTCACATTATCAAAATTTGGACATTTGGCAAACCGGCTCATACGTATGACAGTTGCAGTGTTCTGAGATCATGTGATCATTTTTTTGCTACCTGATAAGCAAAGTCAGTAGGAAAGTCAGATTCACTTAACAGCCATGTTACTAATTTAACAACTGCAGTGACTCGCTTAACAACTGTGGCAAGAAATGTCATAAAATGGGGCAAAACTCACGTAACAAATGTCTTACTTAGCAAACAAAATTTTGTTTGCTACAAAAATTTGTAAGTCAAGGACCACCTGTATATTAGATGAATATATGAAAATAATTTAAGAATTGAACATTGTCCACAATTATACTATTATTCATTGCTTAATAAAAAAATATTTGACCTCAGAAGTCTTGCATAGCTAATGTCAATGCTTTTTTAAAAAATGTATTGTTTTTTAAAATAACAGAACAGACAAAACACATACATAAAAGGCACACTTAATAAAATATTTTTAAAATCTTTTAAATTAGCTTAAAATTAATGAAAAAATACAGCAGAAAAAGCAAAATATAAAGCATAAACATTTCAGTAAAAAGTTACAATTCTATATATAATTATCTAATGCAAATATTGAGCAAATGAGGCCATATCTTTCCAATATTGCAGGAACCAAATGGTATTGATGGTAATGAAATAAAAAATATCCAGAAATTGAATTTTGATGTCCTTTCTAAGCAATAAATCATAACCAAATGCAATGTACAGTACCATCAAATATTTAAAATAGCAACAAAAATATAAAATTTCTATCAACTAACTAAGTATCAGAGTAATAGTATAGTTAGATAGAATATAAAAGTTAGGGTTTTATTAGCCCCTCAAAACCAAATAAAGAAGGAAGGAGAATCTCACAGTTTGGGTGCCATTACAAAAAGCACTTGTTCCATGCTTTTACCAACCTTGTCTGTCTTAGTAGCTGGCCAGTTAGGAATCCTGTTTGTCAAATTGAATAAAAAACAGACAGACGGCACACATGCACTCACTCGAAGGCAAAATGTTTTTCGAATGCTTTGGTCTTGAATGTTCACACAGACACCTGCATCTGAGTAAACAGGTTCATTGTGGAGTTGAGGACCACAACACTTTGTTGATTATTAGAAAAAAATATATACTCTTGATCCTTGAGCAACTAGCTTTACGTTTGTATCCTTATACTTTCTCATGATGTGTTGATTTCTCTTTCTTCTATAAGATTAAAAGCTGTGCAGTGCAATTATTGTGCAATTATTAAAACTTTGTATATTAATTTGTTGAGTAAAATCAACTAAAAGTTTCTTCTGAATAAATGTAAACAAGACTGCAAAAATACTACAGAAGAAGCAGTGTACTGTCTTGCTTGAATTACATATGCTACAAATGCTAAGCATATATATATTGCTGCTGGGAAATATCAGAGTCATTTTAAGGGAAAATATGTGCCTTAAAGCTAGTCTCAACGTTTGTATAGTAGTTGATTCAACAAGATGCTAAGCAATTTGCCTGTGTTAAAGTAAACCACTTTGCTTGCTTATTTTCCATCTTTTCTCTCTTAAAACAAGTGTGGCCTAAAGATTAGGACCATATATTAAATTATGATGTGCTTAACCATGGTTTATAGAATAAAACAATTAGTTTGTACAGAATACTAAACCATAAACAACAGTTTATAAACCACTAGAGTTCGATTCACACAGTACAGATTAGGTCAAAAATTAAACAAGTTTCATTATGATTCAGCACCATGTATGAACCTGGCTAAAATCTACTTAAATATTAAAGCACAGGGATTACAGACCACAATCATCCAGCTATTGCTATGCATACTTATTTGAGAGTTTTATTAAACACTGAGGCTTACACTTAAGTAAATTGACATATACTAAATTTATTAAGTCAGCCAGTAACCAGGTCAATCTCATTGCATTAAAACATGATTTGTTTCATCATGGTTTGTTGAATAAGATAAGAGTTTTGGGCTTATACAATAAACTAAGCCATATACCATGGTTTATAATCTACAATATCTGGATTATTTGCACATAATTCTAAATTAAAACCAAGCAAACCACAGAGATTTTAGCAGCTGGAGTGTAAACAATTAAATGAATGCCCAATACACATTTGCAAAATTGTACTATGTATCTCCTCTCTAATGGGGGCTTAATTCCTCACCACAATTTATATTAGAGTGGCCTGTTCATGGATGGAAGGAATTTGATGATGTAAGGAATGCTGTTTTTAAACCATTATGATGCCAAGAAACAAAAATTTGGCAAATTAAGCATTTCTGTAAACAAAGGTTCATAAACAAATCCCACTGCACTGTGTTCTTATTTGCTGTTGGATCTGAAGAGCTGATATGGCAAGTATTTTGCAAAAAAGATGGCCTGAAATCTCTCCATTGCTTTGATGGTGAAAGATTGTGTAGAGTTGTTCAGGTTTTTTGAACAACTTGCAGGGGACAAAAATTAATTTTCTAAACAATCAAATATTTCTCAGAAAACAATCTGAGGGGTGTTCCTTTTCCATTAAGTATAAAAGTGTTGCTTTATATTGAAAATATGAATATTTCCAATTCTGATTACAACTTGTTCTTCTCATAATTTCTTTGCTGAGTTTTCTGTGACTTTGTATAGGAAAGCTTTTGACCTGGTTCTGTATTTAAATGCAAATGCACCTCATGGATTGAAGAATGATCACTGAAGAATGTGACAGAAACTGAAACAGCCATCTGTACTCCAAAGGCAAAATACATAAACTATGTTTGGTCTATGTTCTTATTTTATATAACCCAGTGGTTCCCAATCTTTTCCGGGTTGCGGCTCCCTTACCTGCTTCCGGTTTTTTCCGCGGCTCCCTTCAAATTTTCGGATTTTTTCCGCGGCTCCCTTAATGGGTACATCCGGGTTTTTTTACATTTTTTACTTGTAACTGCGCATGCGCACTAGGTTTTCTGAAATGGCGCGGCGCCCTTACAATGGTGCCGCGGCTCCCCAGGGAGCCGCGGCGCACAGATTGGGAACCACTGCCTAAACATTGTTTACTCAACCCAGTTTTCTGGGTGCTTGTGAACACTAATGACTAGGTTTACACAACTTATGGCTTACATAAACCAATTTATGACACGAATGGCTAGGTTCACACCATGCTAGAATAGAAGGTGATTAGCTAGTTTGTTGGTTCAGTGTGTGAAGTTAGCACTGCTAAAGGACTAGTCCATTTGAATTTTTAATTTTATTTAACAATGTAATACCTTACATCTTCTTTCCAGAAAAGCATTATCTTAAACAGTTCAAGTTTTTATATATTTCATTTTTGTAATAAATTAACAATTCTAATGTTACTTGTTTTACTTAACCATATTTTGCTGACTAAACACAATTATTTGGGATTACACAGAGTATTTAGCCCAAACCACATTGTAGACTAGTATATTGTATGACTTTAGTCACTGAGAGACATTTCACAGTGAGTTTCATAACCAAATGGAGATTTCAATGCAACTAAAGACTCAACTAACTCAACTAATTATGAACCTTTGGTTCTGCAATTCTTGATGAACAGCAGTTCCCACCTGCAGCAGTCAGGGTGGCCGATGGGAGCAATAGTAACATCTCCAAATGCCTGATTATCTACCTGATCTAATCATTACAGCATGTATTGGGTGTGCTCTTTGAAAAACTGACCTGCATGTGTTCATGCTCTAACTTGCAGGATTTCAAATTTTTTCAGAACTCTATTAATAAAAACCACCGAGCCCCTGACAGAGCAGCAATGGGGATAGAAATGGATTTCATTCAAATAAACTTTTGTGAAAGACTTTGCTTTTAATTTCTCACAAAATCCTATCAAGTTCTCGTAGAACCCTAGGGAATTCATGAAACATGGTTTAAAACAGCTTTCCTAACTCCCAACCTTAGTTGAATTGTACCCGATTCACTGTTCTTACGGTAGGTACTGTAAATAGCTGGATTGGTATATTTGCATGGCATGTCAACTCCTCTCCTTGACCTGATAGGCCCTGGTTATCTATTTAAATACCATCTAAAATAGTGTTTAATGAATTCCAGGCTGAGATTTGTCAATATGTCTTCTTATCTAATATTCTTATTTGTTCGTCTTCATAGCAGACCTTTCTATTCCATTTGAAACACATTCATTCCAGACATTCTGTAACGTGGACTGGAAAGTTTGTTACTTATTTGCTAAGAGAAGATACTGTTACTGATTTGATGTCCTTGAAGCTGAATCCGACTTTGTTCACTAACTTTTTTCTTTATTTGTAATTACTCAAAACTATTTGTCTTTTAAAATAGTATGACTAAACCTTGAATCAAAAATTGCTGCAGCTTCAGACTAGAGGGGTGTCCTTCAAGCTGATTCTTAATAAAATTTTGTAGAATTCAATAGCATACCATCCTTTAAATAGTGTGGAAATTTATTTATTTATTCATCACATTTCTATATCTGCCATCTCACCTAAGTGAATCAATTAGAAATTAAATTATTTGTGTCTAACCTAAGTCCCCAAGTCCCACTGATTTCAATTGATCTAAGAGTGGGTAAAACACGTGTTATTAAACATAAATCATTGAATAAGCTACAGATTGATTATTTGTACAACAATGTAAGTCAGTACCAAGTCCATTTGGCTTAGCAAAATATGTGAACCTAATAAAGTACAGGTAGCTTTCAATTAATAATGGTAATTGGCACCAGAATGTGTGTGTGTGTGTGTGTGTGTGTGTGTGTGTATCATAAAAGCCAATAGAAACCAACACAGAATAACAAAACAAAGAAAAAGAGAAATAAAATTCAGAAATAAAAATAGAAGTTTCTAATCCTTTGCAGCAAATACAATTACCAAATTATCCCTTACTCTAGGTTTACAAAAAACTTCATTTTTTCCATTACCCATTTTTTCTTCTAATCCTCAAAAGCACAAGTCCTATGTGCATGTTTTCTGTTTCATTCAAAAAGTTTGTGAGGGGTTTCTAGTCAGCCATAGATGTAGATGCTGTCTCTTCTCTAATCAAGGCAGTCAATATCTGCAAGTTTCATCATTTTCAGCAATCATTTTTCTATTGTGGGTTGTTTCAGCTGGGACCAGAATTTCTGTCATGAAGTGGTACCATTGTGAAGTGTGATGTCATGTGAACCATTGCTTAGCAACAGCAATCCCAGCAGTTCCTGTTGCTATTGTCAAGCAATTACTATGGACTATTAAAGAGGTTGCTGCTTCCAACAAGCAAATGGTTTGAGGGGGGGGGAAATATTTTCAAAATAGCATGGCATCATTATGGGGAAAATCAGTTGTAGTTGTTGATATTTTGATGTTTCAGTTGTAGCCATAATATATTACAATTTAAAAAATAGACAAAGATGGTTTATTTATACAAAATAAAAAGCTGCATCTGGAAAAAAACATAGACTCTTTCAATGACGTGCATTTACTAAGCAGTATAAGATTCAACTTTAAAAATATGTTGTGAGATTGATGTATATTCTTTTCATTCTTCAGACGTAATACTTTCCATACATACATCCATACATTTCCTGGCATTTTGGATAAATCTTTGTATATAGAAACCATAGTATACATCCAGAGGTTTGCCCATATCAAACTAACCCATATCTATGAGCCAATTTAAATAAGTTACTATGAAGAAAAAAAATAAGTATTTTATGCATACTGCTTTCTTCTGTCTTTTGCTTATCATGCTGGCCTTGTGTAAACGAAAGGGAATGTAGAAAGTTGACTTCTCCAAGTTTTCTCTGTTTAAATCCAGTTCGATTAAATCCTTATGGAAGTGTACAAAGTGAAAAATGAGGTTATGAGAGGTTAATGCTTTAATGCTTTTAATAACTTTTAGCCACATGGCTGCGTTTTGTCAAATAAAGTACAAAGCTGTCCCAAGAAGAAAAATACAGATAGGAACAAACTAACCAATGCTTCCTCCAAAAGGGCAAAACTAATATATGTTGGGGGGAAATATGTAACCTGGTAATGAACTAAACACAATAAACATCTTGCCTCTATGTTTGTTATACCACACATAGAAATTGTATGGCAGGCGACAGGATAGAGCTCATCAGCCTCACTGGTTCAGATGTTAGCGTTAATTCATATAATTGCTTTTACTTCATTATAAAATTAACTGTACTTATTACAATGTATTTAGGGTGATCTCAATTTCAAAACCATGTCTGATTTTGACACACCTTGTTTTTCGTACTGGTGTGTCATATATTGATTAAACCAAATAAACATCAATGTTTGGCATTATTTGTTTACCGAGTCTCAGTTTATATATCCATATTATTCACATGAAGCTTTAGTAAGTTTCAGTGGTGAAGGTAACAAAACTCAGAAACTCAAAAAGGATGAATACTTCTTCAAAAAGCTGTTTGTGTATAGAGAGAGAGTATATAACGACTTTAATGTGATACTAGAAACACAGTAAATTCTCCCTAGATTTATGATAATTCTCCCTGGAATTATTGTGCTGTCAAAAGTTTATTTTGCTGTTAGGTTAAAAAAATATAATTATTTATAAATAATATTTTATTTATAAATTACATTTATTATAAATAAAATTATAAATTGCTCTGTCATTCTCCAGTGCTTAAGGCCGGTATCCAGGCGAAGCATGGGGTATTGTCTCCTCCTCCTTCTCACAGACAGAGTGGTAAAACTGAGGACACG
>JAOYMU010000263.1:53863590-53877203 GCA_025802295.1 Psammodynastes pulverulentus
ATGCTGGCTGGGGAACTCTGGGAGTTGAAGTCCACAAGTCTTAAAGCTGACAAGTTTGCCCACCCCTGTTCTATGGTATGTCACATTTTCATGCTACCCTGTGAAAATGAGCAATAAATCCAGTGCCACTACTCAAAATATTTATCTTTCGTTGTACTTCATTAACATAAATTTAAAGTATCATATACATAAAAAAATAATAAAAACAAAAATGATAAAACATTCAACTTTAAAACAATTGCTAGAATAAAGAGCTTTGAGAACCTCTTTAAAACAGGCAAAGGAAGCTATTTTATTGTTTAGACACCTCCACTGAAAAGGCCACTTTTCTTGTCCTTATAAACACTGCTTCTAGCAATAAGATAATAAAGACCTCCTGGAATCTGGAACGACTAGCACATATGTGCAAGGGGAATCTTTACCTTTATTTATCTCGGAAAGAGAAATTAGAGAGGTTGCAGATTTATTTTTGCCCATTTTCTATGGTTTGTGGAGTTTCTTTTCAAGAAATCTTACCTGGAACTTCAAACAAATAAACAATCAGGTAGCTATTCACATTGTTTTTGCCTCAAATGTAGAAAATACACATCCTCTACTTAATACATAGTTCTACTCTTAAAAAGAGATTCTCATCTCCATCTGGATGTAAAATATAAAGAGCCTAAAGTCTGAATAGTTATTAGGAGACAAAGACTAGTGTATAACTTATTGAAATACTTTTAAACTACAGTATAGAAATGGTAGTTTCTATACTGGTGGTAGAAATTGATCTTATCGCATACTGATATTTCAATTGAATGATCCAAATTTAAGGAAAACACCACATTTGTGAATTCTGTTAATATGGTTAAATTAGCATTGTTTTACTTCCTCAATTTTCTGAACCTACACCATATACTGAACCATAAACTAGTCACAGGGGCTCAATTTGTATAACATGCCAGGACAAAATATGACTAGCTAGCTTGCACTATGATGTGTCATCCAAAAAGAACCTTAAGGTCAATCCATTAGGTCATATAATTGTACCCTAGTGCAATTGTTCCACAAATTCTGTCTCTATAGAAACAGTACTTACAGTGGGGCAATACTATTGCTCTTACTCCCTTAAAAGCTGGCTTAAGAGCAAAAGAGATTATTATAACTTCCTAAAAGAAAAAGGTACCATTTCAAAGTGAAACACTCTAGTTGAAAAAAAACCCCCATTTTTTTAATTGTTATGAAAAAAACATAATTACTTTATAATTTACTATTTCCATATAATGTTGAATTATGGGATTTCAAGTACTTTGGTAAGGATATAGGTACTAAAATAAAGTCTGTTGAGTTTAGTGGGCTTTTCTCCTAAGCTTATAAAATACAATGTCAGTTATCATTATTTTAAGGCATACCGGTATGTCTAGTACAAAATACATGAAGTTCCTAGTTTTCAGTTGCTTTGCTATTATTTTTTCCATTCATTCTTTTTACACTAACATTAATGAAAAATATCAGAACTAGATGATGTATAGGTAAAACATTTTGTAGTTCAAGAAACATAAATAAACATAAAGGAAAAAAGGAAATACTGCATTTTTCGACTATTAGATGCACCGAGTATAAGACGCACCTAACTTTTAGGGGAGGAAAGCAAGAAAAAAAATCTTACCTCAGCTTCTGCCTCCCAGCAATTTGCTGTGCAGCAAGCAGAAATAGACTTTCAGTTTCACTTTCCCAGCACAGCCTAATTAGCACGTGGCTCGGCTGTTTCAGGCTGCAGTCTGAAACAGTTGGTAGTCGGAGCCCGATCCAAAGGACCATCAGCTGCTTATGCTAATTGGGCTGTGCTGAAGCTGCAACAGGCATTTTGCTGCTTGCTGCAGAGGTAAATTACTGGTGTCTACAACATTCCGTGTATAAGACGCACCCAAATTTTCACCCACTTTTGGGGGTGGAAAAAGTGCGTCTTACAACTCCGAAAAGTATAGTAGTTAAGGTAACCTGGAAAGATGTAGTCTATTTTAATCAGAGTACAGAGGAAAATGTGAAGTGACTTTACAGTTTGTAATGATATGAAATAAGTTGGAGCAGTGGTCCCCAACTTTTGTGGCCTAGGGATTGGGGACCCCTCTGTTAGAGAAATGTGCAAAACAAATCACTGAATATTTTCATTCCTTTTTAAACAATCCTCACCTTTGGTAAACACCTCAATTTAATCATGTCATAAAGTCTCAGCTTCAGATTATTTATGCTGGATAAGATTTAACTATGGCACCCTATGGTTATTCTTTTGCAATTATTAAGGAATGAAATAGGAAAACAATCTAATTTAACAAATATTTGAAAATCTTCCATTATAAAAAAAAGATATACACACACACATACATACACACACACAAAACTAATGAAGTTATTGCACCTGTTAAATGTTAAAATAATTAACATAGAGAAATTTTGAAAGTAATTATTTAAACTCCATTTTACTCCCTTCTATTTATCTGTAAAAATGTTTGGAAATCTCTGCACACACATAATATTCCTTTTTTCACCAAAAATGTGTACATTGAAAGCCTTGTTTCCAAGTATGTACCAAATTAATTCACATTGCACTAAGGTGTCCTGAAACAGCTGTATTATCAATCTCACTTGTCTGTTTCTCAGAATGTTGACGAATATTAAGAAATACCAATCCCAATGGATGCTCACCAAGATTTAATCTTTTTATAGAGATACAGAAGGTTTGTGACATTTCTGTGACAGCAACTTTTATAAATACATATATTCAACTTGAGTGTTTGTAGGAGAACAGTCATAATGCCACAGTACATGATCAATAACAAAGCCAGTAGTAGCTTACTTTTCATATCCAGCTGCTCCACTGACTACAGTACAGCTAAGCTAAGCTATATACAGAGATTATTTGAAGAAACAGGAATCACTTGCAGAGATGAACTTACCTTGGGACAAACTGTGATGGCTGTGAGGAATGCCACTAGGATCCGCATTATGAAATACTGTTTCTGCCGAGGGTGCTTATCTATTCTCTATATTGAGATACTCCCACTTCTGCTTATCACCTTTGACTGTGTGTCATCTTAACTTAGAAGTTCTGTCACCTTGCTAAATCTATATTATTTCATCTCTCTATGCCTCCTGGAAGTCCATGAAAAATCTTACTGATCAGAGAGATACTGCAAATATGAATGTGGTGGTCCTTTTAAGTATTTAACCCCCAAACATTTAAAATTATAAAGTTTTAAAATAACAATTTAAATGGGGGCCACAAAATAAGTTGACAGTTGATCATCTTGATGAAGAATCTATCTATCTGAAAAATTATATTTGATGCATTGTCGGGAATTCTAGATCTATTGAAGCTACTATTGTAACTAGTCTAGATTTCATCAGATTTTTCTTTTTAAGATAGATAGCTTCTAACACTCCCAGCTGAAATTCATCTATTCCATCTTCAACAAGTTAATTTGATAAAAAGTTGTATGAAAAGAAAATAAGAAGAAACAAAAGAAGGATTAAAAGCTGAGATAACACTATTTCTAGAACTCTATAAAGGAAAAATACACCATACTGAATGATCTTGAAGATGTTTAAGTTTGATTTAAATGTGTTAAGTTAGTGTGTGGTATGAACTAGCCATTTGTGGCTTATTAAACAAACCATGTTTAAGCAAACATGTATAAGGCAAATCTATGAATGGGACAGGATAATTATAAAAAGAGCATGGCAGGAATAAGTATTTTATTAGTATTTATTACATTTTAATCCTCAGTTCATTCTAAACAAACATATGGTCTACCCACCTCCTTCAACTCTGAATGATGCTATGAAATAAATAATCATTAGTCCAATGTTATCTGAGTAGAAGTCAGAATTGTGCCTTCTCTGTTTCTAGTCCTAAATTTTGTTCAGTATATTGCATTCTGCTTGCCTTTCCACGAGAAGGTGCAGACAGTTTGTGCTGGTAACACACTATGTTAACAGTGTGAAGCAATCAAAATGAGCATATGTCAAACTCTGAATCAGGACAACTGAAAAGTTGAGAAAGCTGGCTCCAGAGATTGCTGGGAAAATGTGACGTGTAGATCCTGATGGCCTCTGTCCCTGATGATTCAGTTATTGTTTGATTTATGTGATCTTGCAGCTGCCCTTGCTTTGACCCTGGGGATGGCTGTGTGGGAAGCTTGTGTCTCTAAGATAGAGTGAAGTGCCGCTCTGTAATGCATTTGGAGCCAAAGTGAGTGCAAAGAAACAGAATAAATACAGAAAACCCACTTTGCTCTAGATGGACTGAAAAGAGGGACTATAAGAGGACTCCCTGGAACAAAGTGGTGTAAGTAATTTTATTCACTTTTGCCTGAGAATTGTCCAAAGTTTTTTTAAAAGGCTATACTTTAAAATCATTATGTCAAATTTGTCATGTGACTTTCAAAATGCAGAACTTAATTCTGATGAAAGATTCAGCTATTCATTTGCTTTTACTTTCTTTTCATTTTAATTATTTTCTTGGTTAGAAATAGTGTGGGAATGTGAGAATCTATCTATCTATCTATCTATCTATCTATCTATCTATCTATCTATCTAAGCAGGGTTTTCAACTTTACTTAATGGGCATATTATTTATGTTCTCTTTGAATGAAAAGACTGCTGGAACGTATTTAGTTTTCACCCACATATGAATTATTTGCCTTAACTCCTATTTGAGAATTGGATATTGAGGTATATTACATTGACGTAATGAACATTCTAGTCTTTTCAAGATAAGATATTCAGTTGCTTTTTAAGTTACTCTCCTTGTCCTGTTCCATCTTCTGGAACAGAGTGAATTAGTAAACTAACCATACTAATATTATGTTTAACAACAAATTCATTAAACACACTGAAAAGAAAAATGGTGCATCTTTCCATTTTCCAAACCAACAACGAAGTACACAAACTAATCTTGGTCAGTAGAATTCTTAGATACAAACATGGGACTACATCTAGACATTCACATTTAATGATATTAAATAAAATAGTAGCAATATTTATATTTATATTTTAAATAGAAGTATATTTGCCTTTACAAAACATTAGAATCTGTTACAATGGGAGTATTTTTGTTATATTCTTCCTAATATATAATCTAAACTAAATTATGATTGGAATGTCCAAATAGAAAAACACCCATTTATTTTCACTGGAACATTTCATTTTCATTTCATTTGCTTACATTTTCCATCTGTAAAGGTAATTTTTGATAACTGCTTTTCTCCACAGTGATAACACTTAAAAATGGTTAAAAAGCACTTATATGGAAATTTGGCATCGTGATGACCGTATTAATCACTGTGGTTTTGATAGTATCAGTGAGCAGAAGAGATATCTACTGTATATTGATATCCTGTTGATTGCAGGAGTCAGAGAATTATGTTTCTCAGCATGTTCAGTATTAATAAAATCTGCTGGGAAGCATCCTTTGAGTATATAAAACGGATGCAATAATGTTTCTATTTTACTAAAACTACTGGGGAATTATTTAGATGGAGAGAAAGCAAGTGAAATCTCATATATAAAATGTATTGCGGTATAGTCATGAATGCAAAGAGTTGTGGATGTGTTCAATTAATTTATTCCTTATTGTTAACATATTTGCTTTAAAATAAAGTTTACTGAAGGCTTTTACATATTCAAAAGTTTGAAAAAATGTGTATGCTGGTGTATGCATGTATGTAATGCTCATCACTACAAACCATTACATTCAATAAGTGTGTGTGTATGTGTGTGTGTGTATATGAGAAAGAACTGCCATACGTGGCAGCTCATATAGATTTACTTTATTTCTACAGATAATTCTCTATGTAGATTTTCCTTCATTTCAAATGACTCAAATCTTCAGAGGAATTCATTTCTAAATATGTGTCTTTATAATAGCAGTCTTAATTTTAGTCATATTTTAAAGTTTTAAAAGCAGCATGTAGCATGAAAGGAAAATATAGCGAAGTAATTAACGCAAAACAATAACAAGTTCCTGAAACATCATTGATGACATATTTATCAATTCTTCATATTTCTGTTAGCTTTAATGCTAAAGTACTGAAAAACTTAGAAGTCCATTAGAAATAATCACAGTTGTTTATATAAAATTAAATTTTTACATGACAGTAATAATTTCAGTTATTTTTGTATATCAGGGTCTGACGAAAGAGTTAGGACACAATCCAAATCAAGATTTGAAACTTTTGCCTAAATCTGATGGTTTTGCAACTTTAGATTCCCCCCCCCCCCACCTGACACACACACTTCCAGGGCAAAACTTAAAAGCAGGGAACCCAAGCTTAGCGTGTTGATGGCGGAACAGATGTCACTGCACCATAAAGAGGCTGATGGAAGCACTGCAAATGTGCAAGAAGTGATGCTTCTCCATCAAAGGATAGCTTCCCGCTATAAGCTGAATGTTCAGTTATAGAGGATCATTGCAGGAAAAGCGGATGACATCCTCGTTCGCTATGGGGATGAATGACTGACCGGGGTGTGGAATCAGCAGAGCACCAAAATGTACTCTTCTTTGTGTGGGTGGCAGACACAGTAGCGCACGTCCAAGCGATCAAAAACGCAGCTCTGTAGCAGTGCAGAAACAGTCCAGTTCCCTGTTACACCGTGGGTTTTAGTTTGGTAGCAATAAAGGACTGCAGAGAGAGCAAGCTGCAATGCGGAAACCACGGGTTTTTTTTTACCTAGCTCGAGTCTTAATTTTTTTTTCTTTTTTGAAGTGCCATGGAAGTTGAGGGATAATGTTATAAAACTGCATGTCCTAGTCACGGTGGCTGCTTTTCAGTCTCTTTCCCCAGGCTGCTTAGGAATGGTTTCCAGTTTTGCTGCACGATTGCAGCAAGAAAGCAAACTGTGCAGCAATACAATCTCGCATGGAGCATGTTTCTCACTGAAAAGCATGCCTGTTAATGATCAGGGCAGTGCTCTGCAGCATAAATTAGGTCTCACCGACAGATTCCTGCCAGTAGTTTTTCTCTTGGCTCAGTTATAATGTCTTTCTTCTGGCCTGTTGCCAGAACATGATACCCTGTACTTATTTATTTAATTTACATCCTGCCTTTCCTGCAAGAGCTCAATCAAGGGAGCATACATAGCATTTCCTCCTCCCTAAAAGGAAAACTAAGAAAAAGATCCAGCATCTTCTTTCTCTACCTTTTATTGTGCTCTAAAAGATACATAATCCATTTAGGTCAGGGCACTACTTTGCCCATATCTCTGGGAAACTGGCTTTTTAAAAAAAAATTCTTCAGCAGGGTGGGGAAGGGTTAGGATCCTTCAAAGGATCAGTCACAAAAGCCCACATTTTTTTTAAAAAAGACTCAGAAAGAAGAGCTGCACCACAATACATTGCAAAGATTGAAATGTAATTGGCAAGAAGCAAAAAAAACCAGGCTCTCAATTCTGAATGCCAGGCAGGAGGCATGTTAAGGGTTAAAACGGTGCGCCAGGACTGAACAAGTAAACTACACTACAGCATATAGCTGTGGATCCCACTTGAGATGGAAAACAGGAGGGCTTCCGTTCACAATAGCTCAGAACTCTGCAATGTATTTTGCAGAACACACAAACAAGACTACACAAACATGTTGCAGCAATCCTGCAGAAATTGGAACGACTCCAGCGCCTTGTTTTTATAAAGGTCGCAAGTGAATGACAATGGTATGCAGTAGACGGCAAATATAACACCAGGATTGTCTTTGCAGGTTCAATCCAGACATGTAGTTTGGATTTGCACAAACACAGGGAAGTTCCCTTACTGAAGTGCGTGTGAAAGGATTGTGCAGAGAATGGGAATACGTGACCGCTTGATTTAGCTGTTCTTGCAGTTAAAAAGGAAAAATGCAAATTGACATCTCTGTTGGACAACTGGTGGGGAAGCGGTTTCTGGAGCAGTGTTTCAGAGACAGGCTGCAAATTCTAGAAGGATCGCTGTACGGTAGATTGTAAAGCTGGTAGTTGACCAGGATATTATCTAGGGAAAAAGAAGAGATCGGCTTTAGAAACGCAGTTGCTGTTGCAGAGATAACCGTGAACAGGGAATATCGATATATTTAGCTACGACAGCTGCTCTGACTTGCATCGGAGGCAGCTTTCTCCAGTTCAGAACCTTCCGGCAGCTTGGGAATCTAATTCCCTTTGGCCCATCTGACTTGAGGATTATGGGAGTTGTGATCCTGCAAAGGCTGCACTTGAGACTAAAGGTGTCAGTGAAGCAAAATAGGGACCGAATCCGCTTGGGAAAAGTGGCCCTTTCGCGCGCGGGTGGCCCAGATCTGGGCTTAGCAACAGCAAACGGAGGCTGAACGCAAAGGGAAGGGTGCAGAGCTTTGCGCCAAAGCTGGATATGCACGCCGGGATCCCGGGCACCGCAGGGAATCCCCATCGGTTGCTCTCGGGCTTTAGCGTTGTAGATTTTCAAGCTAGCTGGAAAGGACTGCGGGCTTGCTCCGCGTGTGGCTAAGAGTGGGGAAGAATCCACACACAGTGCAAACATCTTGCGACCAGCAGATCCCCTCCTCCAAATTTGTCGCATGGCTAAAGCAGTTATTTTCCCTCTCTCCCCCCCCATTCGACTAATCCTAGTGAGTCAGAAAGCTGTGGGGGCGTCTTCGCGATGCTCCCAATCCGTTACGGAAGTGGGGAAGGGGGGAGAGAGAGAGAGAGAGAGAAGAGAGAAGGAAAAAAAAGCTATTCAGGATTGGGAGGGGTTGTGAAAGGGAAAGGAGGGGGGTAAATGCTCCGTCCTAAAGGGCGACACAGCTCCGCAATGAGAGGTTTGGTGGTACTACCGGTACTGTACACACTCATCTCTGCCCCAAATGGTAAAGACGGCCGTGGTTACAGAGCTGGAATCTCATTCTTTGCAAGAACCGGGCGCAGCATTTTCCGCTCTATTTTCAGGAAGTCTACGTTTGGCATACGGGGAGAAACAAAAAAAAGCTCGATAGCGCGCTGACAGGATGCCCAGCAGCTTGATCGCCCGTGAGTGGGCTGAGAAGCTAAATGGGGCGAGGTTATTAGTATGGGAGACCACCGCAGTGTAGGTCGTGAAACATCCCAAGAGCGCAAATGGAAACACACACACATCAGAAGCTGGGCTTGATGGAAAAGGGGGACGCTTTTTAAAATCTGGAGTGACCCCTTTCTTTTAAAATAAGAATAGGATTCGAGCCTCCCGGCAAGATTCCCGGTAAATTCTACCCGGTCCCTAGAGTTGAACTACGGAACTACAACTCCCAACATGCCTCAAAACGCTGTGTGCTGACTGGTGCTGATGGGAGTTGTAGTTGAACAAGAGCAGGCGCGTTTCTTTTGTGGGAAGAATGGTGCAGACAGAGTCCTTTGGCGGGAACATGGCAGGGCAGCTGCAGGTCTTCTTTCCTTTATTTGTGTTTGGTAAATTACCGGGCTCCCTTTTGGCAGGGAAAACCGCCTCTTGTTTGTCCCTAGTGCCAAAAGTGCTTTTTCAAGAGGCAACTGGACTTTTTGGTTTTTCTTTGAAGATGTTTTGCTTTCTCACCTCTGAGCAGAAGGAGCTGAGCTGAGCTGAGCTGAAGAAGCTTGTTGGATGAGAAGTGAAACGTCTTCAAAGAAAAGACAGAAAGACCAGTTGCCTCTTGAAAAAACACCTTTGGGACAACCATCAACAGGATGACCGAGAATCTCCATAGACTGTAGTACCAAAATTTAGAAGAACTGACAGAAAAAGGAGGTTATTTGTAGTGGAGAATTGGAAATTTGTCATTTCTAGATTCCTTCCTTAACATGTCAGAAAGTAAAGAATCTACTAGTGGAGAATCTGGTCTGGAGATGGTTCAATAGTTGTTGATATTATAGCTACATATGTCTGAAATATATGTGCAGATTTCAAAGGTATTTGTTGGGAATGTAGAGAGCCACTTGGGTCTCCAGCCTAGAAGCCAGGAGACAGTAAGTTCTAGTCCCACTCCAAGCATGAAAAGCTAGTTGGGTGACCTTGGACCAGTTACTCCCTCAATCCAACTCACCAGCAGGGGATGTGGAATTCTGGCCTTTTTATGACTTATGGACTTCAACTCCCAGAATTCCTGAGCCAGCATGGGAATCCTGGGAGCTGAAGTCCACAAGTCATAAAGGGGACATAGTCCCCCACCTCTGTCTTACAGGGTTATTTTTGTGAGGAAAATAGGAGGAGGGAGGAGTAACGTGTGTGTTCACTGTCATGAGTTTATTTATAAAAACAATAAAGGTGGGATGTAAAATCAATCAATAAAAAATAAATTAGGTAGTATTTATGTGGCAAAAGGACCATGGGCCATATGTAATTGGCTTGAGCCTCATTTTCAGCCAGCTCTGACATGCTGGCATAGTTCTGCAGTTTCCTGCTGAAAACCATCAGGGCCCTACCATTTTTAGGTAGGAAATAATGAAATACGCATATATGCCATAGATTGGATGGAATGAACCTATTTTATATACGAGAAAAGAGCTAGACGTATCTTTCCTTGGGAAAATTTAGACAATTCTAGGCTGTGCGGTACAGTATGGTCTGAACCTGTCTCTTGCTGCTTGCCCTGCTCTAGGGTGTTTCTCACAGCTACCAGCCTTGCGTTCCGTGGTCTGAAACTTCAGCATATTTGGTCTCTTTCTGTCTGCTGCAGTCTTTGCTGACATTTGGTAAATGGAGGAACAGCTTGTGAAGTTGCGCTACTGTACTATGCAATGTTTTTCAACCTTGGCATTGTTGCCAGTATTGCTGGCTGGGGAATTCTGGAAACGGAGGTCCAAAGATGCCAAGACTGAGAAACGCTGGTACTTTGTCTAGACTTGATAGAGTAGGAAGCAAAATCCTAACCTGCCTGTTTCCCTTACTCCTCAGTAAGTCAATTCCAGTTTGTGACACTAGAGGGCACCATCTTACAAAGACTGACATAGCTGTTAGACTGGACTGGAGTTTTTAATCATTTATATCTTACACGTTCTATGGTACAATGAAAATAGAAGGAGAAAAAGCCTTTCCCTCCCAAAAGGACATTTATATATTTATAGCCATTTTGCTATTATATTTATCTTTTATGATAAATATAAACTTAACAGCATGTTTTATGGTGAGATCTCTCTGCTGTCCAATGTTGGCACAGAAAGACCACAAAAGGAGACCCTGGACGCTCCAGACTTCAACACTGCCTAAAACAGCACAAAGATGGCCCCTATGAGGAGCCAAGGCCCATTTTTCCCATCAGTTGTGGCTGTGAAAGAGGTACAGGTGCCCTTGGTGCTCACTGTCTGGGCAGAGAAGGGAGAAGAGTTAACAGGCAGAGAAATTTGCAGGCAAGGGCCTGCTCATACTTGAGCAGGCTGCCAAGATGTGAGCATTGGTTCATTATGTTGGCCTGGTGGCTGGGCAGCTTTGGAACCAGGACAATTAAGAATACCCTAGGAGGCAGCATGAAAAGTCACAGTTAGATGCCTGTCAAGGCAGATCCGGGGAAATGTAGTGTCTGAAATGGGTCACTCCCTGCGGTTGGCTATTACAGCCAAGGCTTCCCATTTCTACTGCAGAGCAGCAGCTGTTCTTGTGTGACTAGTTGTGTTCCGTTGGCCCATGTACCCCCTGGAGTTCACAGTGGTTCTGATTCTGTAATTTATTTTTTTCCTTTGCAGGAGGGACATCTTAAGAATCTCTTTTCCCTTGCAGTATGAAATGCCTCCGTCGCGTGCTCTTACCCTTCACTCTGCTGCAGTTGGCAGGGTATGCCTGCATCTCACCTAAATTCCAGGATACTGCTAGTTATACATGCACCACTGATTGTAAAACCCTGGTTCGAAGGACATTGGGCACAAAAAAAAATTAGGAGATATTTTCTCATAGTGGTCCTTCTGTTTGCCAGTTTGTAAAATATAAGAGAAGGAGTGTTTGTGTTGCTGGAAACAAGCTCAGGGCCTTTTTCTCCCCTCAAGTAAAGAGAACCGGCCACTGACCTTCACTTCTTACCCCCCTCTCTAAATTCCTTACGGAATTTGGTTACTCCTAAGATTAAGGTAGGAAAAAAAGCTTCTTTCACAAGGAGTAATGATTTTCATGAATGCTGGCACCTAGTCTGGGCTGGCATTGGGACAAACAGCAGGGAATGGAATGCCCCTTGGTGTTTTTCCTTGCTTGTGAAACTTGCAATGGGCTGTTTTCAACGAAGCCAGAACACTGGATTAAATGGCAAGGTTGTCCTTAGGGAAGGGAAAGCTTCCCCCATGTTTGAAGATGATTTTAATGCTACCCTAAGAAGGGGCAGTAAACAGGATGGGGGAATCTAAAGACAATAATTAGGGAGTTACAATTTTTTCAAAATTTTAATTAGAAAACCCCTTCCCAAATGATTAAGGCAGATGTTTAAATGTAAAACAAGTTTGCTTGAGAAAAGAGGAAAGCAGGAAAAAGAAGGGAAGGCAGCAGTTCTTCTCCCCCCCTCCCCCTTCCCAAAATTACAAATCAAGATGATCTAGCTGATAGTTATGTATTATCTGGTCGAGTGAGACAAACTCTTAATTTTTGGTTTGGCACAACTATGTCCCTAAAGTAGCTGGTGAATTGACCTCAAGTCAGTTGTTTAAATAGATGGGATTCAATTGTTTTCCTTAGCCAATAACAAAATGATTTTTTTTTCTGGTGAGACTCAGTTTGTGTCTTTTATCAATCCCCTTGAGGGTGGTTAGGAAGGTAGGCTCAATTGTTGGACAATTTCTGATTTGCTGGTTAGACCTAAGATAGTGAAAATGGAAAATTCTATTTGATTTGGGGGTGGGGGGCAGATGGCTCAGAGGTTAAAGATGTTTGTCAGCTGGAAAGCTGACCGCCTGAGTTCGAGAACTGAGTGCCATGTGACGGGGTGAGCTCCCATTACTTGCCCCAGCTCTTGCCCATTTGTAAGCATGCAAATGCAAGTAGATAAATAGGTTCCACTTTGGCGGGATAGTAATGTAACCAGGTAACATAGTCATGCTCATCGCATGTGTATGGAAATGTCTTTAGACAACTCTGGCTTCCTCAGCTAAGAAACAGAGATGAGCACCATCCCCTAGAGTCAGACTTGGCTGGACAAGAGAAACCTTTACCTTTACCTTCATTTGATTGGCTAAAAGCCCTAATCATTTTTATTTGATTGGTTAAAAGCCCTAATCATTATCCTGAAAGAGACTGTCTTTAACTTACTTTCTCCACCCAAATGATGATTGTGCTCAGAAAAACAGAAGAGATAAGAAGGGGCTTCCTAGTAATATACAAGCAGAAGTCATCTCTTCCACTTTTCTCTGAAGATGTACTGAACCTCAGTATCTCGGGCAAAACAGGTAGTAACTAGTTTAGCTAGAATGACTATATTGTTTCTTTTAGGGCTGGGCATACTTTGAAAATGACTTGGAAGAAAAGCTTCTGATCATCAGTGCCATTTTGATGCCTCTCCTCTATTCATTAAGGTAGCCTGACTTTTTCAGGCTATTGTTCTTTTAAGTCACATGGATATCTTAAAGCAATAGTGCCTTCCTTCCTTCCTTCCTTCCTTCCTTCCTTCCTTCCTTCCTTCCTTCCTTCCTTCCTTCCTTCCTTCCTTCCT
>JAOYMU010000263.1:53882667-53895453 GCA_025802295.1 Psammodynastes pulverulentus
TGGGTGTGGCAGGGAAAGGATACTGCAAAATCTCCATTCTCTCCTCACTCCTGGGGGAAGGTTACCACCGGTACTCAAAATTTCTGCTACCAGTTCTCCAGAACTGGTCAGACCTGCTGAATACCACCTTTGGTTCTGATCCTTTATCAGACTTTCTTTTTTATTCTGTATATATATTCAGCATTTTTGTTTGTTTCAGACTTTATGTTGCTTTTTAAGTTTTCAGATTGAACTAGTGTTGGCTTTTTCCATTTCCTATGGCAGTTTTAAAAACTATTGTGATCAGGGTGTTTAATTGTCTCTCTCTTTCTTTCTCTATGGTAGCTAATATCAGGCATCTAGAAATTGGATAACATCACCAGAATGGGAGGAGGTAGATTTGTTCATCTGCTACTACTGTCATGGGTGGTCTGTTGTTTTGTTTTTTCAAGGAAACTAAACACATTACACTATAAAATATCAATTCCATTCAAGACCTTTATGACCCATGTCAGTATTAGTAAGAAGTTTATTACCAAATTTTAGTGGCAGAATCTCTGAGGCAGAGGTTTCCAAGAATCATAAAATACCAATCCCGTAATCATAAAATACCAAACCTATAAGCATGACTTGAGAAAAGAATTTATTAGAAAGGGATTGTGTGGAAAGGAGGTCTTCTTTGGAACAAGAATAAGTTATATTATATACCATATAATTTATATTTCAACATACTTAATTTAAACTTTTACAGGCAATATATGAAATTTGCAATGAAATGTGTCCTCATAGTTCATCTACACACAAAATAAATCTATACGGAGTAACAGTTTTCAATGGAGGCCTGATAAAGATTTTAATCAAATGTAGTTGGTTGACTAAATTATACTTTAGAGCCCTTCACAGGATTGCTTTTCCATTTCTTCTTTTCAGCATATTTTGTCTCTATATAGTGCTTCTAGAAATCTTCCAATTTGGCAGCAAAATCTTGGCTCTTGAACTTTAAAATAATTAAATGCAATCCCTTTCTTCAGATCTATCTTTTTTTTGAAAGGACAACTATATTGAATGAAGCAGTGGAACTGGAACAGAGCATGGCAAATACTTTTGTAACAGTATCTGATGGATACTGCCTTAGTGAGCCAATACAGTATTATGGTGAGTAAAAAAGAGAAATTGCCAATAAAATATATGTGTTAGTAAAAACAAGAATTTTTGCAATTGTTAAATATATGCTCTGGATCATATATGAAGAATATTGAAAGGTTAATTGGGGATACCACTTTAGATTTGAGGGTCAAAAATAATCCCCCCCCCTCATATATACATTTAATTCAAAGAAAGATTCAAAGATCATGAAGGTTATTCAGATGATGAATATTTTAAGGCATTCATTCTTAACAGTTAACAGATAATCAGAGTTGGAAGGAACCTTGTAGGTCATCTAGTCCAACCCGCTGCCCAAGCAGAAGACCCTACACCATTTCTGACCAATTCTTCTTAAAATCTTTTATGAATGTCATTTGTGTATTTAATAAAATACGTAATAATATTGTATTGTTATCCAGATTATTTTTATTTAGCATATGGAAAATACATGGACTTATAGTAGTTCAAATGTCCAGTCCACCCAGCCATTCAAGGACAGGATAATCTATGTTGAAAAAATCAGACATTGGGTGGTATAAGCTCTTGATGGACATTCGGACACAATGTGATAGATATTTTGTCGAGGAGCACCATGTCACACTGAAGGGTAGAGACAAGACCCCACTTAAACAATGAGTCCTGGCAGACACCATGTTGGGTATGGATCCCGTTCAGAGTTGTCTCCCATAATGATCTGAAAGGATCTATCTCTGAGCATGTTGTTTATTAGGCGACAGAGGATTGTACAGGGGATGACTCAGTTTGAAAAGCAGACCCTTCTTCTACATGGTATTGTATGCTGCAGTAAGGTCGATGAACACTCTTGTGGTTTTTAAGCCTCGCTGGAAACCAGCTTCGATATGTCCTGCTGGGCTCAGCACCTGATATCTGTTGCCATGCATTTAGAGATTACTGTGCCATCCAGGGTGCACCTAGAGGAGGCGATGTGGCCTCACATCCCTGTTATCCAGATGTTTAGTCTTGACAGACAATGTCAAGGTCCTTCCTGGATTATACTTTTTAAATCACGGGGGTTGAATCTCCTTCAAGTATAGGATACCTTTAAACAAAAGATTCTTCTCCCATAGCCCTTCAATAAAACATTGTTCCTGGGAAAATTGATTACATAACCACAACAACAGTTACTAAGGGTCAAGTGTTTCAAAGTAAATATATTAATGGTTATACTGTAAAATTCAGCTTACTTTAATTCTACAAAAATAAAGACAAATTCTTCAGAAAAGAATGTATTGTCTATAGTACTTTCTAAAAACAGATTACAAATCTAAAAATAATTCTAGCAATATGCTTAATTTCCAGTTGGTCATTATAAAATGACAATGTCATTCACCCTGTTTCTTCATTTTTTTACTTTCCCCTTGGGATGTGTTTTCTGTATTGCTAATTTCAACCATTAGAGTCATTGGATACAAGATGGGTGGCAAATATGTAACTCAGATGTGGAGGTTGGTTTTTTTTTTTTTTAATCAAATAACAAAATTTTAATTAGATGTACAAATATTACAATAGTTTAAATTAAACATATCAAATTCTAAATTGTGATTTTTTTCAAAACAATACAGATATCTTACCAGAACATATCAGTTATCCAGTGCAAGACCTTGACTTCCAAGCTGCTCCTTACTGCCAATATTCAACTGTTCAGTTCCCTCCAGTATTACAGACACCATCTCCACAGACTCATTACAATTCATATAGCTTGGACTCTCAGTTCAGCGATGGCCAATACATCATCAATAATTGTGAACTCAGTAAACCGACCTGCATGGGTGCTCATCATGATGGGGGAGGATACCTTGGACAGAAACGACCCAGGCTTACGCATTCTGCCTTACGAATAAAAGGGCAAGAAGAGCTCTGTGTAGTCTGTGGAGACAAGGCTTCAGGATATCATTACAATGCACTCACTTGTGAAGGCTGTAAAGGTAGTAAAAAAATAATATTGTGTCTTAAGTGGGATTGGCATATGAAAGTTTTAGGAATGAAGTGCCAAAACTGATTATTCAGAATATAAGAGATGAGTTTAGAAGATAATGGGACCCAGGGTGGTGCTGGAAACTGAAGGATTGTAGTGTCTAAGCATATTATAGGAAGCAAATTATGTTCTGTTCAATTGCAAATGACATAATTGATAAAAGTCAGAGGACTTTAGACAGTTTGATGGTTTTAGAGCTGCAGGAGTAAAGATCAAAAGCAGGAAGTTTGGGGCTGTTCAGAAAATAAAGTAAGGAGGGTACTGAAGATGAACAAACTTAATCTGGAGATTGTCTGATATTTCTTGCTCAATACAGCCTTCAGCAATCTGGTCCCTACCAGATGTGCTAAACAGGCCTAGCACTGACTTGCAAGGGTTCAAATTTTCATCACTCTTGAAATTCAATAAGCAAATTTTCTTATTGAAAAACAAAGGGAATGAAAAATTTTATTGAGAGGGAAATACTAGATAATGAACATTCTCAGAAATTCAGCCTAATCTACTCATGAGCTGATGGTGACAGGATAGGCCTTTCTAAGCTTTTAAAATGTCTAATTTATTATAAATCATTGTAAGCTATAAAACATAATTGCAAATAGTTAACTTAATGACAATATCATATCTTACTTATAACATCCATGCAATTCAGAAGTAAGATCCCTTGAGTTCAATGGAGCTCATTTCCTTCTAAGAAATTCTATTTTAGATTTGTACACATTTTTTTAATCTTATTTGTTGACATGCTATTTTTCTGCAATGTATTACTGTAGTATATCAAACTCTACAAATTAAAGAACAGTAAATTGCTGATGTATAGTTTCTTTATTATTTGTCATAATCTGAAATAATTGTTGCAAGGATTTTTTCGACGGAGCATCACCAAAAATGCAATATACAGATGCAAGAGTGGAGGTCATTGTGAAATGGATATGTACATGAGGAGGAAGTGTCAGGAATGTCGTCTAAAGAAATGTAAAGCTGTGGGAATGCTGGCTGAATGTGAGTGCCAAAGCTGCTTTTCTCTGGTTTCTGATGTGCTACTTAGTTTAGGAACATTTTCGATAAGTTGCATATCATAGAATAGAATAAATTAACCAAATATAGTAATTGTTAATACAATTTCAGTTTATGTAGTTTACAACAGTGCCACATATTTTACAATGTAACATAAATATCAACAGAGTTCTTAAATATGCTTATGAATTTTGGTATAAATTTTTATAGGTTTGTTAACTGAAGTGCAATGTAAATCAAAACGACTTAGAAAAAAAAGTAGTTTCCTTTGCAACATCAAAATGGAAGACGAGGGAATGGACAGCAAGCATGTATCTTCTACAACCAAACATTTAAAAGTAGGGTCATATTTCATATGTTTTTTATATTTTTTAATGTTTTATATTTTTATATATGTTTTAATAATATTAATTATAAAAACATATTAATTACAGTATTTGGCATTGAAGTAAAGCCTACCTTTTTTTCAAAGGTCCAGGAGAGAATGGAATTTACTCCTGCAGAACATGAACTCATTGATCACATTTTGGTTGCTCACCAAAAATGCACAATTCCAAAGGAGGAAGCAAAAAAGTTTGTATGTGATCATAAATTAATATTACCAAGATTATTATTATTTTTTTGAGAAGGGGCATGGTGTGATAGCTCAGTAGTTAAAGACACTGACCTTGTCAGCTGTCAAGCTGAAAAGCTGACAACCTGTTTCAAGACGCAAGTGCCACACAGAGCAGTGAGCTCCAGCCCCAGCTCCTGCCCACATAACAGTTCAAAAGCATGCAAATGCAAGTAGATAAATAGGTACCATTTTGGTGGGAAAGTAAAGGTAACAGCGTTCCATGCACCTTGGCCCCATGATCATGCAAATGTCTTTTGACAATGCTGGCTCCCTCAGTTCTTAGTCAGACACTACTAGAAAGGGGAAATCTACCTTTATTTTTTGAGAAATGTGGTATTCCAAGTTTCAAATAGCATGTAAGTTCATTCTAAATATTTTAAATTAGTTACAGGAAAATACTAATCCTGAAGAGAATTTTCTACGTCTTTCCGAAACAGCAATGGTTCATGTGCAGGTCCTAGTAGATTTTACAAAAAGACTCCCAGGTAATATTTTTTAATACAGCATTTTATAATCTAGTTCTGATTAATCTCTTTAGCTTACTCAAAATATGTACTTGGTATAAAGTAATATACTTTATATACTTTATTATATATATTATATAAATTATTCTCCATGGTCCCAGGTGGCAGCACTTGGATAACTGGATTTGGAAGGTGAGATATTACCAAAACATCCTAGAGCACAGTGGCAAACTACAGGATTTCCTTATTTCATGCAAATTCGTTTCATTTGAAAAAAAAAGTTGTTTTTTCTGCCAGCATAAACAATTTGCATCAAAGGTCTAGAAATATATAAAGACTTATTTCCAAATCCACTTGAACATCTTCTTACTAAAACTCTTTTCTGCCCTCACTCATGTGTTTACCAGTGTTCTGTATTCATTCTAGCTGCTTGTCCTGTCTTCCATTTATTTCTGTTCCTGCAAATAGCCACTATTACTATGGAATTAAAATGCCTATCCATATCTTATCCATTAGATCTTAAATTGTCACTGATACTATTCATAGGGGGTCAAAAAAGTCAAAATGCTGCCTGAGGCAGTGCAATCAAGTCCACACCCCTTTATATGTGTATGCAGTATCAATGCTTTTTAAAAAAAGCTTCAGTTGTGCTGCTGTCTTAATTTTTCAACATCTCTGGACACTGCTGCTCTAGTTCATGTATTAATAAGTTTGGCCTCAAGGAAAACTGCTATCAATTGATCTAATTAGCATTCTGTTTGTTTGGGTTTTTTGATATTTTGGTCATGCTTTTTATAATTTTGATACTGGATATATTGCAAAATAATAATTGCAGTCTAAGATACTGGATGGGACCCACATTTGAGAAAGATATCAAAATCAGTTAAATATGTGCCATCCCTGTCCATTTCAATGAGCCTGATGAATTTTAACCACTCTACTGCTGGATCTGGAAAGTTCTTTTATCATGGCAGTGATACTATTTAGTTTTCTACTTTCTGCAAATCAGTAGCTCCTGGTGTATTCATAAACTTCTTAAGTATTTGGAATTCCTTTCAACTCCATATTTAAAGTTTAAGTAATAGCTACAGTATAAAATTGTATAGGCAACTTTTTTACATTTTCAAAATGCACAATAATTTGAACAATGCATAATATTTGAAATATCTGCAATGGTCCTATTTAGATCCACATTTTTCTTTGTCACTGCATTCAGTATCAGAGCTTCTAAGACAGGGTTGTCCAAACTTTTTGGAAGGAGGGCCACAATTGGCCTCTGGGCCGGACTTTGGACATGCCTGTTCTAAGATTACTACAGCTCAGTGGTGAAATTCAGCCGGTTCGGCCCTACTCGGAAGAACCGGTGGCACAAATTGGGCCTGGGTCACAGAACCGGTGGTGACCCCTGGCTGGCCACGCCCCCGAACCGACTTGCCCGGCCGTTCACTTTCCCCGTCCATTCTCCCAGCTCTCCCTAAAACATGGCGGCCGAGGCACAGCTCAAGAGGTCGGGGATGTCCCAGGGCTGCTCAATGCAATTTACATATGCAAAAGCCCCAGGACACCCCCGCCCTGCCTCTTAAGTGCTGAAACCGAGGCTTTTTTCCTTCTCCCGCCGTCCGTTGCTCTGGAGCTCTCCATTTCAGTCCCCGCTGCTCTGGAGCTCTCCCATTTCAGGTGGGGGGGCAGTGTTTGAAGTGAGAGGGGAGGGAAAGCCAGAACTTCCAGCGCCCATGAGGAATCCAGACTTGAGTAATTTAAAGGAACGTGTGAAAATGCATGACTGGGATGGAAGAGTGGTCCTTTAAGCTGAAAAACTTCTCCAAGGCTGGATCCGTGGCTTGCAGCAGCATTTTCCAAACCCGGCTCTGGCTGCAGGCGTGTGAATGTGAGGGCACGCTTTCCCTTTTGCTCAGAAGATCAGCAAGTAAAAAAAGAGTTGGTGAGTGGCAAAGAGGAAGGGAGCCGTATCCTAAGCTCCACGGGATTCGTGTGGGGGCTGTGCAAGGGGCCTATCAGGGAGATGCATTCCCATCCACATTAGGCGAGATGATCTGGCCGGTGTGGGGGATTCAAGAGACTTGGCTGGAGAGGAGGGGAAAGGGAAGGGCTGGGAATTACGCCTATTGTGTGGATTGCTTTGTGGTGAATTTGCACCATTTTGTGTGGTCAGCTGTGCAAAAGGCTGAGGCTGGTGTGTGTGTGTGGGTGTGTATGTGTTAAATGGGGCAAAATTCACTTAGTACCAAAGGAGCAGCTTCTTGCATCGTGGCTGCTGCAATGAATATGAGAAGCCCAGCCAATGTTTTGAGCACAGTTAACATCTCCAGCCCAATGAGTTCTCCTTTAACACTCACCACACCTGTCAATTTACCAACTCCAGTTACTGCATCAGTGAACATTGCACATCCAGTCACTGTCACCTCACCAATGAATCGTCCAACATCAATGACATTAGCTGGCCCTTTAAATATAGCCATGAGACCTGTGGAAAACATGCCTTTCCTTCCCCAGACATTGCCAACCTCTCCCCCCAGTAAAAAAAAAAACCTAGAGCAAAAACTTCCTGCAGTATTAAGGGGCTGTTGTGTATTGTTTAATGGACTGCTAAATTGGCAAACTGGACTGCTAAATTGGCCACACTCACCCAGTCACATGACAACCTGACCACGCCCACCCAGTCACATGGCAACCTAGCCATGCCCACCCAGTCACATGACCAAGCCACGCCCTCACCAAGTCACACACCCCACACCAAGCCACGCCCACAGAACCAGTAGCAAAAAAAATTGAATCCCACCACCGGTTCAGGTTACTTTAAAATGCATGAAAGCCCAGCCGTTCAGTTCCAGCAACATAACTTCAGCCTCATCCGAGGTGAGTGGCTGGGAGGGGAGGGGCCAGCCAGGGGTGCAATTTGCCCGTTCTCCCAACTGGTGGGAATCATAACAACAGGTTCTATAGATCTGGTCCAAACCCCTGGTCCCAACCATTGTTGAAAACTTGTTGACATGAATTCTGAACCTCTGTCAGTTTGCAGCTGACACACCTGTTGTTTATACTTTCTTTCCACAAAGCTTACCTATTGCTTAAATTTCTGTAGCACCTCTATTTTACTCTTTAGTAAGGAGCAGAACCCAAGCCTCCTATAATCATCTACAATGACCAGCGCATACTTTGCTTCTCCCAAACTGGCTTGCATTGAGCCCACCAAATCTGAATGTACCAGCTCTAGAGCTCTTGTTGTCTGCCTTGTGCTACTCTTGTTTACTGGGGATGCCTTCGACTTTGATGTTTTGCATACTGCACAATCCAAATATGCCTTACAATCCTTTAAATTTAAATTGTCTGCCAATTGACCCATTTTCCACAAAACTTGAAAGCTGGCATAGCCAAGCTTTCTGTGTAAAAGAACATTGCCAAATGTTTCTGCATATTGAACCTTATGTCCCTGTAACATATAAACGTCATCATGCTTTAAGCCCTTTGCAACCACAATGCCATTCCTTTTTATAAGATACTGTCCATTTACAAATATGGTTTCAAATCAATTGTTTGTCTAAAATAGAGACATTCAGAAAATTATGTTCCATTTCTGGTACACACAAAACATAATTAAACCTTGTTTCCAAATATGGAACTTGCACACTGCCTCTTCCAATGCCTTTAGCCTTCTTGCCATTTGCCAAAGCTATTACATCTCCAGCAGCTGCATCCATCCTATAAAACAATTTAGAATTATTTACTTGCACCACTGTCAATTAACCATTGATCTCTCTCATTGCAATAGCTGACTTTCACCATTGCAACTTCCCCATCAGTTTGTCTTCCTTGCAAACTTCTTGTGTCTTGCAAAATATTTCTTCTTTGCAAACAGTCTCTTTGTAGATGATTTGTTTTTCCACAGATAAAGCACAGTCTCTGTAGCTGTAGCTGGGCTTTCTGGTTAGCTGTAATTTGATATCTTTTGCTGCTCTGCTCTTTTCTGGAAACCGCATGGCTCTTATCTTTTTTTTCCTCCCTGGAGACTGGCTGTGGAAATTTCTAGTGCTTCTCTTGGGCCTCCTCCTCAGGAGGTTTTCCTCATGGTTTCTATAATGGCGTTTCTGCTCTTCTGTTTGCAAGCATGCTTGAAGAGATTCCGGACTCAATTCTTGCTCTGCTTTGCATTCAAATACAGCAGAAACAATATCCCAAGTTTCATCTAAGCTTTTCAAAACCAGCAAAACTTTCCGAGATTCAGGAATCCTCATTCCATGCTGTTCTAATTTCACAAACAAAGTTTACATACGAACAAAATGTTTTTCCACTGAATCTCCTGGCTGCAAACGGGCTCTGTATAACTTTCTTGATAATTGCACGACATTGCAGGCACACTGACATGAACAGTTCTTAATTTCTGCCAGACTTCCTGTGCAGACTTTAAATCAGCTACATTGATAAACTCTGTATCTTCTAAACTTAAGATGATATAAGCCATTGCTTTATCATGCAACCTTTGATCTGCAATATGTAATGGTCCCTGAGGAAGGTTTTCAACTACATCCCACAACTCTTTAGCTTTTAGGAAACATGCCATCTTTGCAGCCCAAATTATATAGTTCTTCTATCCCAAACGGGGTAGAGAGCTCTCCTTAATTTTGCTCAGCCATCTTGCAAAGCCTTTGCCTTGTTTCTCACTTTTAAAACAGGCAGTCTCTCAGCTTTGAATTATCAATCAGCCTGTTCAGAGTATTGCAGCATAAATTCAGTGCCAGAAAAGTAGACACAGATGACTGAGGATTCATTTAACTTCTTTATATATAATACATATAAAGTTTACAATATCAGTTGTAGATTCCTCCAACATGGAGCTCCAGAGTCAGAATAGAACAATAATAATACAGAACACACAGACTTTCAGTTTCAGTTCTCAGCAAAGCATACAGAGTTAAACCACTCCCAGGCAACCAGCTCCCATTGGCTGGTCTGTTACCATACCTATTCATTTGCTGACTTTGTTAATAATCTATTCCAGTTCATGAATATACTGTGACAAGTTCCACGGTAATTCCATGTATAAATTTACGAATGAGGTGGTCCCATTTGTCTCTGCTGCAGTCACCTGCATGGATGAATGTTTGTAAATGTGGTAAATTACTCATATGCTAAATTACTCCTACCTCATTCCTTAAAGAAGACAAGATGGAGGTCCTTTTGAGGCTGATGTCGTCCATCACCCAAAAAAGTGACCGTGCCATTTCTCCATCACCCAAACAGAAATAGGATGCTTTTGATTCTTCCGTACCTCGCCTGTCTGATGTACTATTTTCCCCCCACACAAGGGAAGGCGTGAAGGGAGTGCTTCCTCCTAAATTGCCAAAATTGTAAACTTCAACTTTGTGTAAACTTGTAACATTCTGTGAAGCTCTTACAAGAGAAGGAACCAGGCCCACTTAAAGCTACAGGACTCCTGCTTTCATGTAGGAGAGCAAGTATCATCGTGGCTACAGAGTCCAGGATTCCTTTAGTATCAGTAATTGTGTTCAGTCAGGCAAAAAGTCACGAATTGTGTTGTGTTTTCCTGTTTCTGCTCAGGGCACTTACATCTACTTTGATTATGAAAAATGGGGCCAGCGCAAAAAGGAGGGTTTCACCTTTGAATACCGCTACCTGGAAGACCGGGACCTGCAGTGATGCCCTGGAGCCAGCAGGGGGTGCCAAGTTTTCCTTCCAGAGACAGCTGTGGCGGTGTGCTGGGGGCGGCAGCAAAGAAAGACCCACCTACCCCTCACCTCTCTTCATCTTCCTCCCCAGATCACAACCGGGGTGGGAGGGGGCAAGCCGCACGTTTTAAAAAAATGCATGCAAGTTTAAAAAATGACCGCAGGACAGAGGAGATGGGGCAGCGGCAGTGGCAGGCTTCTCCTCTGCCTTTTCTTTGCTCTCTTCTGCCTGTGAAGAGGTCAGAAACTGGGGGAAACACCATTCCTGCACACTGGGTTTGGGTGCCAGAATAGAAATTAAAAGGAGAAAAGAAAAAAAAAAGAATTTGAGAATCCCACCAAAAGAGTGATTTCCCCCGTTCTCCATTTTGTGTGTGTGTTCTAAATAAGAGCATTTCAGCCCCGTAATTATTGCAGCAAACATGAGCACCCCACTTGCCCTTTTCGCCAGCCCCGCCCCCAAACTTTTTTTTTTTTTTTTGGAGCAAACTCCGTCCCAGGTTTGGCTAGATGCCCAAGTATGATTTTGACGATATTGGGTCCCATGAACCTTTGTGGTGACCATTCTCCGACACCCACCCACCCCTTTCGTCCACTTGCCACTGATGGAAGTGGCAAATTGGCAAAAATAATAGGCTTTGCAAATTTGGAAGCATCAAGCTCAGGTTAGAAAGGCTCCGGAAATTCTGGTAGATTGGCCCCTGTCAGTTTTTGTCTGCCATAATTTTTTCACTTGCTTTTTTTGCAAGTTGTAAGAAGGATCCCTTGAAGGCCATCTACCATCGCCCTGCCCTTAGTCCTTCTCCTTTGGAAGAGTCCCTGTCCTGACTGGAACGATGACTTTAGGGATTCAACCTTCTCCCCCGTCCCCCCAATGCTGCTTCTCCTTTCCAACCTTCCAAAATATTGCCACCGTAAATTTGATAACAGCTTGTATCTAATCTGCTGCTCCTCCCACAGGAAGACACCCCCCCCCCTCCCCAATAAGACTTGCAATTTATTCCTAATTGGAAAGGGAGACATTTGGGAAAACTTTGAGTGGGGGGGGGAGGTGGGACTGATCTCTCTTCTCAACCAGCCCCCTGAACTGGAGCATCCTGCCCACGCCGCTGTTAAGATATTTTTTCGTAAGCCTATTTTCATTTTGGAAAATATTTATGAATAAATAGTTTTATATGAGTGTTCTTCTTCTGTTGTGCAGGGAAGGGGGGGAGGGGCGGCGAAAACCTTCTAACCTTGGGGGTGAGAGAAAGGACTCCGTCATCTTTTGGGATATGAGCTGTCAGTCATATATGCAGATGCATAATATATTCAAGCCCTGTCTAAAGGCTCCCTGGATTGTACAGGTAGTCCTTGACTAACAACCAAACTTGAGTCCAAAATTTCTGTTGGTAAGTGAGACAGGTGAATTTTGCCCCATTTTTCACCTTTTCTTGCCACTGTTAAGTGAATCACTGCAATTGTTCAGTTAGTAATATGATTGTTAAGTGGCTCTCCCATTGGCTTTGCTTGTCAATAGGTAATCACGTCACCCTGGGACACTGCAACTGTCATAAATATGAATCGTTTGCCAAATGTTTGAATTTTGATCCACCATGGGAATGCTGCAATGGTCGTATGTGTGAAAAACTCTCGTAAATCACTTTTTTCAGTGCTGTCGTAACTTCAAACAGTCACTAAATGAACTGTTGTAAGTCAAGGATTATCTGTATTGCCTCCAGTGCTATCCTTTTGAACCCATTTAAGGGCTAGAAGCCACATTCACTCTTCATGAATTATTTTTTTGTATAAAGTTTTATTAGTCACAAATACACAAACTTATCGCTTACATTATGTAGAAATTTCTATTATCCTAACAGATAAAAA
>JAOYMU010000263.1:53907246-53920814 GCA_025802295.1 Psammodynastes pulverulentus
ATGATTAATTTTCATTTTGGATTTACAAAAGTTTTGAAAGACTTTCTGAGGAGAGAAAAATAGAATTCTGGGACATTAAGATCAAGGGAAGGAAAATAAAGTTGGTTTATTTGATCAAGATTAAAATGTTTCTTTGTTGTTTCTGGTAAAATCTTAATGGATTTTTGCTGACCAGGACCAAATGACAAGGCTTTACATATTTATTTATAGATAAAAGATAAGATGGGGAAGAAGAGAGCTTCTGCTGTGTTTTTAGAGAAAGTGATGTTACTGTGCTACAAGTAAATAAATATAACAAGCTCATTTGATTAAGGTTAAAATGGTCATGCTGTTATCTCAGGTAATATTTGTAAAATTTGTAAAAAAAAAATCTTAATGGGCGTTGCTGATTAGGATTAAGTGAGGTTTTAAGAATTGTTTATAGTTAAGATGAGATATGGGAGGAAGAGAGCTTTTGTTGTATTAGGGTAATGTTAATGAAATTGTACTTGGCATGATGAAGGGAGAAGTTATTTTCTTAAACACATTTTCTTTACATTATTTTCTCTACACTTTTTATTCATTGTATTTTTCTTAGTTTGTAGTTTTTATCTTTGTAACTATAAACTTTAATAAAATTATTACAAAAAAGAAATATTCATATTCAATGGTCAAAGTAAAATGTTTCGTTTTACAGATCCTTCTCCACAGAAAGTAAAGCTTGTGCCTGACATAGAGCAAGAGGTCAGTTAATTATATAATATAAAAGTTGTATTAAAAATTGGATTGTATTAATTTGGGAGTTTGGTTATGTTCATTATTAATGCTTTTTTGTGAGATAAGAGTGTAACTATTGTAGATCAGCAGGCTATATTCCATGTCAAAACGAAAATAATATTCCTATCAAAATACAGAACCTTATTCATGTGTATACAATAGCTCATCTGTGTATTTATTAATTATCTGGTAATGTATTGGCAAAATGCAATCTTTAGTACAGTTTTATCTGCACTTCTATGATCTTATTGAAGTGTTTTTCACTCAATATGAAATAGTTCACATTTTTTAATATAACAGTTTGTGCAGTATTTTTTGTTTAATATGTTAATACATGGTTTAGATGTGCCAAGTTTATTATATTTCTTTCTTACTTTCTACAGAAAATAATGAACTTTTAATATTTGGCTAATTCTTACAGGTAGATAATGTAGATATTACTGATTTTGTCCATTGTACAGCAATACTTTTGAAACTACATGAATAGGAAAAAAAAATTTATAGAGGGAAAGGTAACTATTTGTGTTGAAAAATATGGATGAGAACAAAGGGTGTATATCATTTATCTTGCTTCTCTGTTCTAAATTTATACTTACTTTAATGATTTTTAAAAATTTTAAATAGTTATCCATGACTTTTAATTGTTTTTTAACGTTTATATAATATTGTGTGTTTTATTGACTGGCTGTTCACCGCCCTGAGTCCGTTAGGAGAAGGGCGGTATATAAATTTAATAAATAATAATAATAATAATAATAATAATAATAATAATAATAATAATAATGACAACATGTGACAGTTTTGTGAAATTTAGCCATCCTTAAAGAAAGCTGCTCATAGCATCAGGGCTTGTTTTTCTGATTAAAAACTTCAGACTTAGTTTAGGCTGAAAATTAAACTGCTTTAAATTGGTGATGATTTTTTGATGCAAACATGTAAGTAGATTTTTAAAAAAATCAACTTTTGATACAGTTATGAAATAAATACAATTTCCTGAAGGGTACTATTAAAAAATAATCACAACAGTGGTGGTTTGCTACTAGAGCTGTCACCGGTTCGCTCAGTGCGTGCGTGCACTCCGCCTTCAGTCCATGTACTTCCCCCTTCCACATGCATGCGCAGCCCTCTTCCGCACATGCACACATACATATTGTGCATGCACACGCCAATCAGCTGAGAGGAACTCTTTCATCCTCTCAGCTGATCGGTTTTTAGCTACCAGTTTGGCTGAACCGGTAACTCTTTTTTTGCTACCAGTTCGCCTGAATGGCAACATTTTTTGCAACCAATTCACCCAAACCGGTGTGAACCCGTAGATTACCACCTCTGACCTAAGAAAAAATAATTAGCTATAGAAAATTACTGTCATCTCCTTTTTTTCCATATTACTAGTGCATTGTCTTTAATAATTTAAATAGTTGTGGATAACTTTTTCTAAGGTGAGAAAACTATTTCATTGACAATATTATAGTCTCTTCTTTTTATGTTGCATATTTTGAGTATATCCAAGGCTAGGTTTAATGGCAAATGTGAGTACTAAAATGATATAGCACTTACTTAACTAATAGTTTATTACATTGAAACCTATTTTTGTAGAATATTGAGACAATGAATGAGCTTTATTCAAGGCTTTACAAAGAAGCAGAAAAGATTAAGAGATGGAAAGTCAGCGTACAATATGAATTAAAGGAAAAAGAGAAACAATTGCAAGAAAATAGAAAGATTATTGAAGCATTGCGTAAAGCCATTCAAGAGTTACAGGCAAGTGTTTATTGTATTTTGAAGTGACTTCAAAATAAAGTAATAAAGTAAAATAAAAAATTCTAAAAACTTAACATTTAAGCTTTTATGCAATTTGAAAATTAGTTCTGTGAATGTTTTATTATTTTTCCAGTGTATGTTAAGGTAATTGTAGACAATAATCTTTCTGTTTCCCAACTCATCTCATTCAAAAGTTCAGAGATTTGTCAAAGCTGTTTTTACTGATTGCACATGACACTATGATCATGGATATGTTTATATATTTTTGATTCAATAAAATTCATAGAAAAATGACAGTAAGATCGGTTTTCTACCAAGAGTGAACAAAGAAAATTGTTAAATAATCCATTTGTTTGCTGGACATTGATAACTGCCTTATTCTGCTATCTCAGTTTCACACAAACATACATGATTTCTCCCCCCAGCTTTTTAAAAAAATGATAGTATTTCTAACTTCACCATGGCGGTATAACTTCATTCTTGCTGGCTTAAAATCTATGTTATATTAAAGTATATTTAAGTCATGTTATCATGCCATTGCAGTGGGATCCTAGGAGCTGGTAAATGAAATGAATTGGCCATTACTTATCCCTAGTTCATGAAGAAAAGTCCATGTTTTTATATTTGAGAGTCATAATTTACTCAAGACTAAAACATATCATTTGCATCTTTATTAATTTAGTTTGAAAATGAAAAATTAAGCCTAAAACTTGAAGATGAAATACATGAAAACAATGAACTTCTAAAAGAGTAAGTAATATTAGTAAAACATTACTAAAATAAATTGCTAATGAAATAATTTATGAAACTTAAATTATTGTTTATAGCAAGTGGCAATACCCTTCTGACATTCGCTGATTTCAAACAAAGCTAAGTAATATATTCATAGTACAGATAATCCTTGACAATTGGGACTGGAATTTTTGTCCTAAGTTATTGTGGTTGTAAGTTGAGTCTGATCAATTTTAGTAGTATTTTTATGATGATCATTAAGTGAATTACTGCGGTAAAGGAACACATAAGTGCGTACCCATTCTTTTAAATGTCATAAATCATGATCACATTATGCAGGGCATTGCAGCGGATTAGAAATGCGAGCCAGTTGCCAAGAGTCCAAGTTGCAATCACATTAACCTGGGGATGGTGCAATAGTCATAAATGCAAGGACTATCATACATGTGAGGACTATACATTTTTCAGCACCTTCATAACTTCAAATGATTGCTAAATGAATGGTCATAAGTCAAGGACTATCTGTAGTTGAATGGGAAATGATCGGGAAATCCTAGAGCTGTGGGTTAGTTGAAATGGTGAGAAAAATTCCTCACAAAAGGACATCATTGTTAAATTATTATCAAGGAAAGAGATGTCCAGATGGTATCAGAAGTCAACCCAAAGTCAATCTTGCAGTAATTATTGACATATATCTTGCCAATTTTATTCATTCATTCATTCAAACGTGTATGCTGCCATCTCACCAAAGACAGCCCACTGTTTTGAAGTCATAAATCTTCAACTTGACAAACTTCTACCTCACCCATCTCTAATCACAAATGAATGTCTACTGCCTTGTCATTTATCTCAAAGGCTATCTTTAATGAAGTGTTCTGTTTTTTAAATATTCTTTTCTTTCTCCAAAAGTGAAAAATTGTACTTAGTGAGCTATTGTTTGTTTCTTAATAAGTAATTTAATTTTAATTAATAACTTAATTACCAGGTTTTAATTTGTTATGCATGATTCATCTAGTTTTTAATGATAATTTTACAGACATTTTTGTGAATGTATTCATATTGTATTGTGTTGTATTTTATTGCCCTGCCTCTTGACCACTTTGTGTGCAAAGTGTGTTTACTTTCTCTGTGAAGAAAAGAAAGTTTTTTCTGCGGCAGAAGAAATAGCTGCTCCAAGTTTCAGATTAATACATCTTGCAAATGGAATGGGCCTCATTTCCTCAAACAATCAAACATCATAGGATCAGATAGGGCTGGAAACGTTTTAGAACTGGAATGCTCTCATTCCATGCTACAATGTTTTCTCTACTTGTGTGCCTTCTATTGGATTTGAGAGGGCTGAGATATTATAGACCAGGGGTCTCCAACCTTGGCAACTTTAAGACTTGTGAACTTCAACTCCCAGGCTGAGGAATTCTGGGAGTTGAAGTCCACAAACCTTAAAGTTGCTAAGGTTGGAGACCCCTGTTATAGACCACACTTAAGTAAACAGGTCTCTGTGTATCTATATAACTATATAGATGATATACTAGAGTGCCCTAGGTAGAAATGGTATAGAACAGTAGTTCTCAACTTGTGGTCTGCAGACCTATGGGGGAGCGGCTGCAATATCATGGGGGGGGGGTGTCTGTGCTTGAAGAAAAGTTATGATTTAAATCTTAAAAGGTATTTAAAGGGGATCTGTGGTAAAGAAAAGGTTGAGAACCACTGGTATAGAACAACCGCAACACTTCAGATTTTTTATATAAATAATTTGTTATTCCTGAGCAAGCCAATTAAATGTTTTCTCCACTTTCATGAAACTATGGCATCAAATCATGCCCTGGTAGCATATTTTTTGATGCATCCCAATAATGTTTTCATCTCAGCATAGCTCATGAGTGAGGTAATCTTTAGCTGATCTTAACTATTCTGGTGATAAAGTAGCTTCTCTTTATTCTGACATTACCAGAGATAGCTGGAAGTTAAACCTTATCACCCTTTATTACACTTGTATCACACTTCAATTGGACAGAAGTGAGAAAACTTGCAGTGATTGGGAAAAGAAGTAATAGAGAGTTGGCTACAATTTGGTAAAAAGAATAGCAAATTTAATATCAATAATGTTTTCTGCTGGCTCTGCGATAGGTGAAGAGCTTATGCATTTCTTCTCAGCCATGGAGAAAGGTTGTATGACAGTTATGAATAAACAAGCTTCCTTCCACAACAAAGCAATCAAGTAAGCTCTTAAAAATTTGCGCCTAGCAGCACAAATTTTTCGCTCTTCTTTGTTAGGCAATAGGTCTTTTACTTTCATTGGAATCAGGTGAGAAAATTACTCCCAGAATTTTTAAATTTCTTGGTAAAGAAATTTCTTTGTAAAGCAAGGAACTATGGTAGCAACATAATGTTGTTAATGTCATCTTTTCTCTTCAGAAATAATGCTACAAGACATTTGTGCAACTTACTCAAAGAAAAATGTATGCAATCAGTGGAGAAATGCAACAAATGTAAATATTCTTATCAGCCTTTACCTTTCCTGTACTATAAATCACAACAAAAATATTATTTTACTTATTTATATGTGAATAAAAATATTTAATTAATTAATTAATTTTCTAAATTTCTAAATAAAAAAAGTATGAGGTGGTTCTTCACAAAATGTTTTATTACATATACTATAATGTCATCCTTATATTTAGAACTATTACTTGGCTGGTCAGTTCCCTAAGAACTATCATGCCTAAATAGGAGTTTACCTATAAAGTAAAAAAAATGTGTTTTAAATTAAAATTGATTACTTGGTTCAACATAGAATGGATGGATGGATAGGTTATGTGCCTTTAAGTCAATGTCAATTCTTAGTTCTCACATAGGTAGACTTTCTCCAAGGGGATCTGTTTCCAATCTCATAAGTATGCCAGCAGAATTGAGTGTACCCATATTGCTGCTGGTGGTCTTCTTGTTTTTTCTTCTACTTTTCCCAGCATTATAGACTTTTCCGGAGGTTAGGTCTTCATATAATGTGTCTTAAGTATGGTAATTTGAACTGGGTCATTTGTGCCTCAAGGGAGAACTCTGGTTGATTTGTACAAAGAATCATTTGTTTGTTTACATGGCTAACCATGATAATCTCAAAAGTCTTCTCCGACACCAAAGTTCAAAAATGTCAAGAACATAGGTAGGAAAGCATTTTTTAAATAAAATTTATAGATGAATTGATAGGACAATCAGAAAAGCTTGCTTTATTCTGACAGATCATAAAATATTCTGTCCTAAACACCTACTAACATTTAATCCTAATTTAATCTTAACTTGAATTATGTATTGTTATTATTACTGATATATATTATTTGACAGTCTAACATTTTTTACTCTACCATATCATTAATTTTGTTAAAGATGAATGTGAACGAGAAGAAACCAGACAAATGTATGTGGATCTTAGCAATAACATAGAGGTAATACATTAAAATAAATAAATGTTTGGACCTGAAATTGAGTAATGCATCTGTAGCTGGACCCTGAGACCATTAGATGATCTTTTTGCTAGGGATGGAGGAAATGGTATCTCAAAAAGCAGAAAGTGATTGTGCTGATGCATCAATACCTAAATTGCTGTGGCCTTTCATCCTTTTTTAAAAAAGTATAGTTACGAAAAACTCAGTGAAAACATAGTTGATTGTATTGACCAGTGAGCTTGGTGACATAGTGGTTAGAAGGCAGTATTGCAGGCTAATTCTCCTGACTGCCAACAGTTCGATTTTCATTGGCTCAAGGTTGACTTGGCCTTCCATCCTTCTGAGGTCGCTAAAATGAGGACCCAGATTGTTGGGAGCAATATGCTGACTCTGTAAACTGCTTAGAGAGGGCTCTAAAGGACTATGAAGTGGTATATAACTCTAACTGCTATTGCTATATTTGACTAATGTTTATTTCATTATTCTGTTTTAATGTTTTGGAAATATTTTATTGATTTATTTTCTTTATATCCCATCTAACAACCTGGTCCAAAGTCACCCATAGACTGATTCTGGATGAGTATGGAATTCTTATTATTGATTATATCTATCATTACTACCATATCACACTAATTCCCAATAAATAGTATGCTATCATTACATATCTAGAAACTTCATTATTGCTTGAACAAATGGAATCTAAAAAAGTAATAATTTTAAAAAAATGAAGAGGAAGATGAACAGTGACTAGTCCTGAACATAGAGAAAGTATTGCAGGCAAATATCAATGACTGAATATAATATTAATATCATGGGACACTATTGTACACAATAAATATTATTGTTAACTCTGAATATGTTTATAAAGTATAACTATATTAATTTCTTCTGGAACATTTGTTTTTACCCAATTTTATTTACATTTTTAGGGAATGATAAAGGCTTTTGAAGAACTTCGTGTACAAGCAGAGAATATCAGACTGGAAAAGTATTACAAAAGTAAGAATATTATATCTGGCATATGTGTGATAAACTACCAAACTAAAAGAGTCACTAAGATTTGGATAATTATATAATCTTATTTGTTGTTTTCTTATTTGATTCTGTATGAATGCCACTTAAGTCATCTTGAACAATTAAAAGAGAGTTGCAAAAGTGTTATTTTGGTTGAGGTTTTGAAATTCCTGCCTCCTGTTTTGTTATGTTCTCTTTATTATAAACATATGAAGCATATAGCGGACTTAGTTTGTTGAGACATTAATTGACATTCAAAATGTGGAACATATTGCAAAATTTATATGAATTAATCAGAGGTTTCTATTGGATTGTGTTCCTTGAGACCAGGAATCTAATCTAAGTAATCTTTATAACTTTAATAAAAAGAGGTACAGGTAGTCCTTGACTTAACAATCACAATTGGGACCAGAATCTTGGTTTGAGCAAAGCAGTCATTAAACAAAATGCCCATATGACCATTTAATTCAACAACTTCAATCCAGTTTCTCCCAGTTGCGGTTGTTAAGCAATTACCCAGATTGTTGAGACATTGTGTGGGGATGCCTCAGGAGTGGAGCATGCCCTGGGAAAGCTCAGCACCACTGATGCATGGAAAACTGCTGCAGGCTGAGAAGCTCTGTCTGGGGACAGACCCCTGGCATACTTGCCACAAGCCAGGAAGCCTGGATATTCTCCCCTCTCATCATGCCCCAGAGGCCTGGACCATCTGCCTACCTATCCATCACATCTGGGAGCCCAGGCCTTTTCTCTCTCCTTCCATATTTGGGACACCCTGGCCTCCTCCCCACTCCTTCATACCTGGGTCTACTGAATTTTTTTTTCTTGCTGCAACTTCTGAAAGAGCCTTTCCAGCCTTTAGAAACAACTGCCTTCACTACAAAGATTATTGTTTGGAAGGATAGAAAGGATGGCAGTCACAGTGCCCCTGAAATTTAAAGGCATGTGCACTGCCAAGTGCATGAATTTTGATCATGTGACTGTAGGTGTTGCAATGACTGTAACTACAGGCAGGGGTTATAACTCTTCAGCATCATCATAAATTTAAAACAGTCACCAAATAAATGGTTGTAAATCAAGGATTCCTGCATTACAAATAATACATAGGGGGTTGGGGAATAGGGTATATAGGAGAAGTCCAGCTCCTAGTTATATCTTGGGCAGAGAATTAGAAAGCATTGGAATCTAACCTGAGCAAAATTAATTTTAACCAAAAGAGATTTATTTACAGGAAGTATATTGTCAAGATAGACAAAGTCAAGCACCTGTTCCTACCAAGAGAATCCAAGAGCTATGTTCTGTGTATATATGTCTGGAAAAAAAGCAGAAAAAAGTGACTTATATCTGATAGATAAAGGCCTACACACATACATCCTGTTAAATATATTATTATCATGTACTTATGTTGGCTTGTTTCTAAAATGCCTTAAGAAAATCCTGCCAAAGTGAGACATTTTGGCAATAGCTTGCAAAAGACATACGCAGCAGGTTATCCCATCCAGCCTAAGCATCCTGACTTGTTCCTTGACATGACTTTTTATCAGCTGTCATCTTTAAATAATATTGCTCTGCTATCACTCCAAGACTTGGTGATATACTTTGGAGCAGATTACTGATTTGAGGTTGCAGTGAAATCAAGACGAGATATGATTAGCATACAAAAATATGGCAATTTTCTTCTCATTTTAAATGGAAGACTTTACTATAGAGATAACGTTTCACCTTCTTTACTAATGTAAATGTTAATAATGTAAATTATTGTTATTTTGGAAGTAAAAGAAGCAACCGATAAAATAGAACAGCTTGAAAAAGGACACAAGAGAGAGATAAATTCCATGGAAAAAGAGGTTTGTTTATGATTACTTATTTACTTATTTATGATTACATTTTGGTAGATTAGTTATAAAAAATCTATATAAATAGCAGTAGCACTTAGATTTATATACCACTTCACAGTGCTTTACAGCCCTCTCTAAGCGGTTTTACAGAGTCAGCATATTGCCCCCAACAATTTGGCTCCTCATTTTACCCACCTCGGAAGGATGGAAGACTAAGTCAACCTTGAGCCTGGTGAGATTTGAACTGCCAAAATGCAGGCAGCCAGCAGTCAGCAGAAGTAGCCTGCATACTGCACTCTAACCACTGTGCCACCCTGGCTCATAAATCAACATTTTAAATTATTTTTCTGAATAAATATTTTAGGGACATTTTGTTTTTATAAAAATAATATATAGTTGGAAATCCTTAATAGAAAATTGAAGTTTTCTCCCAGAAGGTGGTCACAATCAGTTGTAATAAGAACATAGCAAAGAGATTAGTTAATGCATTTGAGAGGGAGGAAAAAAGAAAAAGAATAGGTGATGTTAAATTATTGAAATCTCCATTCGACATTGATGGAAGACTAGCAGAATTTAAAATATATGTTTTGTTAAAAATCATGGATTTCCAAGATTTCCAAGATTTTTATCATCAACTTCAACTCCCCTGCTTGGTTCATGAATCTAAATTGAAGCATCCCAGATGTATTCTTTGCTGGTAAATGAATGAAGTAGAGTCAACCACTTGTGTCACAATAACTGTAATTAGTTTAAAATGGAAGTACAGTAGATACTAGAATAGGGAAGGCGTAGTAAAATTTTGTGCATAACTCTAAACTCTAAACTATAGTGAGAAAAATCCACAACTTTTTGGATCACATTAAATCTAGGAGTAGTATGTTGAACATGGTATGCATTGAAGTTGAAATATGCATGTGTGCCGCCCCCCCCCCCCCCAAACAAACCATATCAACTTGGAGTGGAAAAACACATGACTTTTTTCAGGTTAGAAAGCAGAGATTAAAAAAAACATTTTCCATGCCAGTAATAGTCTTCATTTGAAATGTCATTAGTATGAGGTAGGAAACCAGCTAGGTAGTGAAATTAAATTCCTTCTTTCTCACACACAGGTACTATATCACAATCCCACTTAAAATTTTTATTTTCTTAAAGCTGTAATTGGCAGGAAGAAAATTATGTTCTTGCATTAAAATTGACAGTGGATGCTAAAATATCTCCTGACTAAAACCACTGGTTTCCCACTTAATCAGGATGAATAGCTGAAATTGAAGTTTTATTTCCCTCTGTCCTGCTCTTATGTCACAGTCTCCACTGCATTCAGATCAATAGGGAGATTGTGAATTCCCCATAATAAAAATTGCTGTTGTATTTAAAAAGCCTGGGATAGTGAACTTTTCCTTATTGCTAAACGTGGAAGGACCTAGCTCTATAAGTCATGAAGAGATCAACTGTAAGTTGTTTCATTCTTAGTGTATATCTTGTCCTTGTCTGGTATAACTTCAAAAAATTCCTGTTCCATTTTAGTTTTATTACTTGTGTCAGGTGCAAAGAGTCAGTGCCATATGTTAAGTTGCAGTTCAGAAGATATAGTTCTCAAGTCTATATACAATCTAGTCAACTAATGGTCAATACTAAATTGGTGCTAGATAGGGATTAACTGAATTTGGGGTGGGGGGTTGGACTTCGGGCTGGATTGCTTATGGCAATGTAATTACTCCAGACTACTCGTTTAACACACCTTCTGGCGTTGCCTCTTCTCCTATATCTTGTCATATAAAAAACTCTGTGCTACACAAGAATATGAAACTCAAATGGAATTTTGCAAACATGACTTGTCAATTATTTATTTTATTAGATTTTTATACTGAAAGAAGAAAATGGTAAAAAAGATAGCAAAATAAAACAGACAAATAGTCAGTTACAGGAATCAAGTTTATTAATACTTGAATTTGAAGAAATAAGAAGTAAGTATTTTTATTTCTACCCTAGTTATCCTCCTCTTTTTGTTTCTCTTTGTAAGTATGTATGTATGTATGTATGTATGTATGTATGTATGTATGTATGTGTCTTGCAAACACATTTTCATATTATTGCACCATTCCCCTGTATTAGAACCTAAGAAAAATTCCATGGATGAAAATCCTAAAGGGGTAAACAGCTCAAGGAGCATGGAAAATATAATCATATAATCTAAAAAATATAATCATAAAAGCCCAGTCCAGTACAATACCACTGAAAAAGAAAACCCAAGAAATCTAAGAATAAACCAGCATGGTTACACAAAGATCTCTCTGATAATGTGAAAGACAAAAAGGAAAAGTACAAAAAATGGAAAGAGGGGCACATAACTAATGCAGAGTATCTTGACAGACTTGAACAATGGACCCTATCCAATAAAATGAAATTTAATATGGAGAAAAGTAAGGTTTTACACTTAGGCAGGAAAAACCAAAGCACAAGAACAAATTAGGTGAAACTTGATTGAAAAACTAATTGTGAGAGGAGCTTGGACTCCTAGTGGATGATCACTTAAATATGAGTGAGCAGTGTGCGGTACCAGCCACAAAAGACAATACAATCTTTGGTTGTATAAACAGAGACATAGAATCACAAGCATGTGAAGTATTAGTACTGCTTTATAAAGCCTTAGTAAGGGCACACCTGAAATACTGCATCCAGTTTTGGTCACCATATTACAAAAAAGATGCTGAGACTTTGGGAAAAGTGCAAAGAAGAGCTATTAAGATGATTAAAAGCCTGGAGACAAACATATGAAGAATGGTTGCAGGATTTGGGTTTGGCTAATCTAGAGAAAAGAAGAACTAGGAGGGACATGATAGCAATATTTGAGTATTCGAGAGGTTGCCACAATGAAGAGGGGGTCAACTTATTTTCCAAAGCACCAGAGGGTAGGCCAAGAAACAATGAATGGAAACTAATCAAGGGAAAAAGAAATCTGAAATCAAGGAGAAACTTCCTAACAGTGAGAACAATTAATCAGTGGAACAGCTTGCCTTCAGATGCTTCATCACTGGAGGTTTTAAGAAGAGACTGGAGAGTCACTTGTCTGAAATGGTATATAGGGTATAAATATCTTTTCCTCACTTGTTTTTTAAGCTCAGATGGGGAAGAATTGAGGGAAACAAACAATGTTTATTTTTAAACCTACTTTTCTGCAGACTTACATATGTATTTCCAAAAGTTTGAAAAGAAATCCTTGATTTCATTAGATTCCTGCACTTAATAACTATTGTATAGATCAGAAGACCCTTTGTAAATTTTTTCTGTCTTGCATGTTATGCCCTCCTCATCCTCCCTCCCTCCCCCCTCTCTCTTTGTATGTGTATGTATAATTAATTCATTAGACTCTGTTCACTTCTAAAATACTAACTACCAGTGTAAAACAATATGTATTGGACATCTGCAAAAATACATAATTATATAAAAGGCAGCTTGAAATAGGGCACAGACTCAAAAAGGGTTATAATTTAATATTTTGCTTTATTTTTCTCACTCTGCTTGGTTTTTCTGGCTTTTATTTTTATTTTTGTTGATACTCCTCCAATTTTATCTTCTCCATTAGCTTGGGATAATCAGCTGGGTGGAATAAGAAAGCAGTTGTCATTGATGGAAATCCAAATCTAACGATGCTGACTCTTCAGTATTCATGATCTACTGTCCACAAGGGGGCAGTGAGGTGTAGAGAAAGAATTAAAGATTTATTCTGTATGTTTCCTTTGTCTTTAACATAGTTCTTCGTTCAAAAGATTAATCTGAAGTTACTTTGATCCATGGCACAAATGCATAGAACTTGCGCTTTCTGTTGCAATTATAAACTGTGCCTCACTTATTTTGAGTTATATTCCTGCTTACATGCATATATAATTCAGCTTCCAAAAGTCACTTCAGAGGCTTTATCAACATCTATTTTTTTTTTTTTTTTTTTAAATTCTTTATTAAGTTTCAAATATAAAAAAACACAAAAACAAAACAAACAAGACAACAAAACACGCAAATAACGTACATC
>JAOYMU010000263.1:53934589-53947448 GCA_025802295.1 Psammodynastes pulverulentus
TGAGGTCTACCTATGATGCCAATTACAGGCCTCTCTCATCTTTTTAAGTGGGAGAACTTGCACAATTGGTGGCTGACAAAATACTTTTTTGCCCCACTGTATGTCCTGGTGGATGTTTGCTCCTTATAACCCTAATTTTCATTAGGACAGATCTTCACAATTTGGATATAGCAGTGCATCTTTTTGGCAAATATCCTAAACAGTTCATTGGCATCTCTGATAGATAAAAGTAGTTGTTCACTTCAAACATTCAATAGATAAGGGGCAGATTACAAAAGGTAGTTATTCTATACAGATATGTGCAAGCATGATTACACATTATATCATAATTAATATTATTGGATATGTATGGATTTCAATTTCTACATGAGTTTAGCAATGCCTTTATTATAAATATTTTACAGGCCCATGGAAGTAATTGCATTTATTAATTTTTGTTATATAGCAATGAATTAGAGGAAATAACGGAGAAATTAAAACAGAAGGATGAAGAAACAAAAAACAAAGTTGATGAAAATGAAGAAAATGTATGAATTTACATTGATTAACATAGAAATGTTAATATATGCAAATTATGATAAAAAGTAGTATGTAATATGTGATATTTTGCAAGGAATGAATGTTTGTCTAAATATGAAAAATGGCTGTGTAAAAAAGCAAGTCTCTAGTCCTAAATCCCTTTATTATATTGATGTGGATTGGGAATATATTATGAAAATTGAACAAATAATCTGGTATAGTAGGAATGGTATATTAAAGAGTATGTTTAGCAAAACATGTAGCAATGGGGTCAAGACTGTATAAGTAATATAAGAATATGGCCTGAGTATAAAGATTAATGATGAGTACAACAAAAATCCATTGAAATGATTGGTTCTACATTCAGTTATGTTTGGTGCAGCTTCTGAGAAACAACATGGAATATTAACATATTTTGAATTTGTCATATATAAATTTATATATGTTTAATTCAGAAGGGTTTATTACAAATGTGGAACTTTGATCATTCTTTATTTTTAAAAAGCATCATAGTTTAGAGACTACTAAAAATATTATTGGTACTTAAGGTTTCATGAATCAAATGGGCAGCAAATGTTTATGCAACAATTAATGTATTAGTCCCTCAAATGCCATCAGGAAATGAAAAAAGAAATGCCTCCCTATGTTTAAAAAATTATAGTTTTAAAATAGAATTTAATGAATTTAGTAATGAATTGTATAATATATTTGTCAATATTTATAATATATTTCTAGGTTAGAAATTTTGAAAATGACATTTCAAAAAAGGAAAAACAACTGAGAACATTAGAAAACAAGGTATAAAAATGTAAAAATCTATCTATCAGGCTTTATAGGAACTTTGATATTTATCCATTTTTTGAAGTGGTTCGGGATTCATAAACAATCTTTGTATCAAATAGAAATGTATTATTCTAATCACTGAAAATGTTTATTATAATTTTTGTTTTTTTATGCATGTAATACTTGTAATCAAAAGTAATAAATGAATATCCATCTGTAACTCACATATCCTCCTTTATTTTGGATAAGTATTTATGCATATGCTTAAATTAGACTTAATGTCAACAAATGGTTTGGTTTTTATACTGAAGATAAAGCAATTTTCATAACAAGTTTTGAATCATAATCATAATCATAAGAAATATTTCAAATCAGCTTTCCAAACAATAGGATTACATCTAGAATAATTATGTGATATATTATTACTGTTTGAAATATGTGTTATTGTGCTATTTAGGTTAATAGTTTAAAGAAGCAGATTGAAATGAAAATCAAGAATATTGAAGTACTACAACAAGAAGTAAGTACCAGAGGTAGTATTCAGCAGAGAACCGGTAGCGGAAATTTTGAGTAGTTCGGAAAACCGCTGGTAACCTTCCCCCAGAAGTGGAGAGGGAATGGAATTTTTGTAGTAACCTTCCCCTGGAGCGGGATGGAAATGGAGATTTTACAGTATCCTTCCCCTGTCAAACCCACCAAGCCATGCCTACCAAGCCACGGCCACAGAACTGGCAGTAAAAAAAATTGAATCCCACCACTGGTAAGTACTGATATATTTCATACATAAAACATAGCATATACGGTACCTATTAAATTTTTCATTCAGTTTGCCCTATTGTCAGTGGAATATGGTAATTCAAAATATTACCTCAGTTCCCACAGGTAAGTTAAAATTCACTCTGTAAATAAATTCTGGCTTTATATGGAACTGGTCACTAAAAAAGCCCCTTCCCCTTTTAGAAACAAAATAGAATTGGGAATAAAGTAGAGTGATATTTGTATTAAATATCTGTAAAATGTGTGTGCTATATGTGTACAATAATGCTTGTTTTCTCTTTACACTTTCAACTATTCCACTTGTAGGGAGAATGATATTTCAGGCCATGGTATATAATGATTATGCAATGCAATGCAATGACAACAAGTTTGATCTAGATTTTATCTGGATTCTATAATACCAACCAAAAGATTTATATAAACATAATTGAATAATAGGATGTGAATACAACAAGGGTGCAGCATGAGTATCTCCTTGTGATTGCTGATTGGGCTTTCATGATGTTGGGCATACTTGAAAATACATATTTGAGTTAAGGAAGTGTAATTATAACTATAATTGCCTAAATGTTGGTATATAATTAAATATGCAAATAAAGTCTTCATTAATAATTGTTACTAGAATAAAAGCTTGAAAAAGAAACTTGGATCAGAAAGCAAGCAATTGAGTATTACTGAAGGAAAGGTAGGCATGTTTATTTTTGCATCAGTAACAAAATTGTTATAAGAAGTAATACAAATTTGAGGAATTAGATCTGTAAGGTATGACACAGAGTAGCATTTAACAAAAGCATTTATGAATTACTTTTTAATACTATGGCCTTCTGAGGGATATAAAGTTTGGACAATATAGTAATAGACTAAAGGAATAAAAGCTGAAATAAGATATCTGAAAATAAGAATTATTTGGCTTCAATTCTCCGAATGAATACAATTTTGCTGACATTAGTTTTGGTATAATAAGGAGTGTCAAATATTACCTATTTGGGCATATATTTTTCAAAATTGATTCAGGAGTATTTGAATGTCACTTGAGGATAATGCTTCTCTGCTATTAATTAAAACAGCTCTTTTTTTAGGTTTCCATGCGAGATTCTAAAAAAGTGTTGTTACTTGAAAGTCACATTAATATTACAGAAGTAACTTCTTAAAACAACCTGAAAAAGTAAAAATGCTTAACTGAAAAGCAGAGACTAGTTGACCTTTAGTGAGGTCTGAAGTAATTCTTAATATTTTTTGAAGTAGGCACATTTGAAAATTTCATTAAATTCACTTTTGTTTCCATTGATTTCATGTTCATTTCAATTCCTCAACTATTTTGGGATCACTTTTGGAAATAGTTAAGATTAACATATTTGGACTGCAAAAATCTAGAAAACTTAAACAATTAGAAATGTGATTAATTGCAAGGAAAATGCAGAAGTAGAATTCATATTATAGAAATGTACGAAAAGTTGATAGGAAGTGTTGTTTGGACATATCCCTTGATTATTATGAATAGGAATAAACTTGTTTTCATTCTTGTTGTTTAAAGGTGAATAATTTGCAGTTAGAGTTGGAAAATACAAATAGGTTACACAAAGAAACAAGTGACAGCTATAAAAATGAAATTGAGATGTCTAAGGCAAATGAAAAAAGACTTCTCAAGGAGGTAAGAATGATGTTTTTGGTATTTTATAGAACTGCATTGGTATAATTATATACAGTATTTAATTGTATGGTTTGTGTTTATGAGTTATTTACATGTTGACTATTTGGTAATGTTGATTTGTCTTTAGAATGTTTTCAGGAAATAAGATATAAAAGATTGATATGGGTTGAGAGAAGAAGTATTATATCTCATCTTTAGAACTAACTTTAGAAGCAAAATCCTAAATATTTTGGGAAAGGAGGGAGCTGAAACGCATGCAAAATGATATATAGAGGATGTAATGACACTCATCCCAGGGAAAGAAACAATGAATGCCACTTTAAGCCAACAACAGCAAACAACCTTAGCTTAGATCTTTGTCTCTCTTCTATCCCTATAGACTCATGGGACATAACTAGGACATTGTAGTTTTAAATGTGAATTGAAACGATAAATAGTTGTAATAATGAGGGCAAGAATAAATTCATTCTTCTCACACCTACAGTTTGATAGAGGACAAAATAAATCTCTTTTAGGCTTCCCCTTGGAAACAAAAGTAACTTGATCTGACAATTTCAATACAAATTTTAGCTTATACTGTATTGCTTATAAAATATAGTAAAACCTAGCGTAAGAAAAGATAAGATAATACTATGTTAAATAATGAGTTCATAGAAACAATGACAAGGTAATATCATATTACAAACAGTTAGGCCAAAACTGCAAATAACAAAATTATCCTTGCAGATGCGTTAGATGCTTCTCTTTCCAATTCCATTCCCATTTTCAAGAAGACATTTAAAAAAAAAAAAAATTTGTATCCCATCTTTCCTTCAGAAAACAGAGTATACTTCCTTCTAATTTTGTCTATATCACCTACCTAGTGACATAGATTGGGTTGAAAGTAAGTGATTGGCCCCAATCAACAAATGAGCTTCTGTGGCTATAGGAGATTTAAATCTGAATCTGTACATTCCTAGTTCAATACTTAACAACTATCTCAAACTGGTCATAGATTCAAGTATTTTAAATTCAGGTTGCCTATCTTCCTTTTAAGATATACAGTGGGGTATTTTCTAATTTCTGTGTTACATTGTTGAGTGTCTCTTTCTTCCCAAAGGATGATACTTGGTTTTGAGTTCAATAGAAGAGTAAAAGGCATTTGGATAACCTCATATCAACAACAATAAAAACAAAAAACTTACTGAGAACAATAAATATTCCTGTTATTTTGTCTTTCTGTTTACCAAATATACCTGTTGAAAATCAGGAAAAAAGTTAGTGCAGTACCAGTGAAAAAGTTAATAAAATGGAACAGAGGCTATCATATCTGGTATGGAAGCCTTTCTTGCACTAAGTTACATTGGATAATTTCGCTTTGTACCTGGCCTTTCCCCTTTAGGGCTGGTTATTGAGAGAGTGATTGACTTCAGTTGCAGTGTGCGCCAGAATTATCCGGATTTTTAGGATTCAGGTGCCAAAATGGAATTGAGGCAGTATTGGTTGCTCTGACAGATGACATTTATTGGGCCTAGCTAGGAGGAGTGCACTATTTATAGGTCATATTTAATCTGTTGATGGTATTTGATTCCCTTGGCCATGTATCCTACTGATATACCTCTGAAAATTGGGGAATGGAGGTATATTTTAAGTGGCTTAGCTTCTGCATTAGAAAGAGGTTCTAGATAATTGTTGGGGAAGACTGGTCTGGTCCTTGGGCAGTCCCTTATGGCAGGGTTCACCAACTCCTAGTCTGTGGACAGGTACCAGTCTGCAGCATGCCAGAAACCAGGCCTCGCAAACAAGTGAAGCCCCATCCACAGGATTTAAGCAGTATGCAAAACCACATCCCCTCTAGTCCATGGAAAATCTTTCTCCACAGAACTGATCCCTGATGTCCAAAAGATTGAGGACCACTGCCTTATGGGCTCTTGCTGTCCAAAGTATCAATTTTTTCAACCCTGTTGTTTACCATCAATATGAGACTGCTGGATAAGGACATCTCAGTTTGGGTGACACATCACCAGTACATTGATGATACTCAGTAGTAAATCTGTTAAGTTGATCTAAAAAGCTGTCAAGATATTGATTAGATGTACCCTGATGGCACTGAGCATCTGGAGAGGATGAAACAAGGTGAGATTGAACTCAAACTACACAAAATTGCTGTTTGTTTGGAAGTCATCTACTTTGTTCCATTTTAAAGTCTGAATGGGAAGCCACTCCTGAAGAAATAGCTTTGTGAAGTGCCTTCCTAGACTCACAACTTTTAGTGGATGAGCATGTGGAGGCTGTGATCAGGAGGACCTTTGTCCAGCTTTTCTTGGTGTGTCCATTACAGCTCTATCTGGAGCAGGAGTTTGTAATAGTAACTCATATCCTCGTTACCTTTGCAGTGCACTCTGCATAGGGAACATTTCAATACAAACTACAGTTGCTACAGGATACAGCAGCTCTTGGGCTGAGAAGTAAACACTATCACATTAGACTCATACTTCTTTCAGTGTTGGTTTTAACCTTTAAAGCCCATAATAACTAGTTCTTAGATTCTTGTAGAACCTTTTTTATGAGTAAAATGTTTGTATGGGAATGGCATAATGATTGGAATAATGCAGGGGTGTCAAACTTGATTTCATTGAAGGCCACATCAGGGTTGTATTTGACCTTGGGGGGGGGGGCTGAGTAGGCATGGCCAGAGTGGGCATGGCCAGCTCAACATACCTTGTGTTGGCTGTGTGGTGGCCCAAGCACTCTGCCAGTGAAAATAGAACTCTGTTTTTGCTGACGGGCCTGTCCCTCACTGTTTCCAAGGAAGTGCCTTTGGCCAGATCTAAGCATCCTGCTGGCTGGATGTGGCCCGTGAACCTTGAGTTTGACACCCCCACAATAATGGGACTATGACCAGAGTTATCTTATAGGGGAAATGGGCAGCACAAAAAGTTAATAAATAATATTTTAGTGATGTTTTCCTCCTAAAGGTATACAGTAGTCTGACCCTTGGGAGATCAGCTTGATGTCTATCTTGGCTCTATATCAGATATAATCAAGATAGATTCCAATTCCAAATGCCTGTTTGAAGTTAAGGTTGCCTCATATTGGATGGTATTGTCTGAGGATCCAGAAGATATGACATCTGAAAATTATTACATTAAAAATATAGCTAATACAATGTATATTAACCTAATTAAATTAATTTAATCATTTTCTCTCATTTAATCACTTTCAGTCATATGTTTTGTCTTGTTACTAGATAGAAACAATGAATTCTTTAACTAATGAAGCAATGGCAGTGCAGAAAGAAATAGATATTCGATGTCAGCACAAGATTACTGAAATGGTAGGACTTATGGAAAAACATAAGGTAAGAATACTTTTATTTACATATAAACGAGGGATTAGCACCACTGCCTATCAGCAACCAATCCTCCTCTGTGTCTATGAGGGCAGGCAGCTCTCCATCCAGTTGACCACCTCCTCTAATGCCTGGGGGGCCTGGGACAGCATCATCCTCATCCCCTGGTTTCTCAAACATGCCAGGGGAGATGTGCTATCCCTGTTGAACGGTCCCAATTCCAACTCCTCTTCCTCCTTCTCTGAACCAGGCTCTGATGGAGTCATGACACTCAGTTACTTAGTGATCATTTGAAGCTATAATGAGCCTCCCCAGAATTATAACCCCGTTTTGAAGTTCTGGCAGTCCCTCCCATTTTGGATGCTTGGCAATCAGCCCACCTTCATGTTTTTGTGACTGCAATTCATGACTTTTTTTGTGAGAAACCTGTGTTTACTTCTGGCTTACTTAGGTACAGTGGGCTTGCTTAACAACCATGGTCCTCACTGAAGGACTGTGGCACTAAAAAGGTTGTAAAACTGGGCATGATCACATGGTGACCCATTTAATGACCAGCACAAGTTATAATCATAATTCAGGGCTCAGTTCTGGTCATAAGTTGAAGACTACTTATATACTACCTCTCCCTACACCTGGCTTTGGAACCTGAGTCTGGAGAGTGAATTTTGTCTTTTCTCTCAGAAATTCAGCAAAGCAAAGTCTTATATGAGGCTTATTACAAATTTCAGGTCTCCTTCACTTTTCATTTCTACTAGATGCACTCACTTTTATCTTTCTGGTAGGGAGTTTAGAAGGAGGGAAAATCTTTTTCACTTATTTTTGATTCCCTGTTCTGAGTCTGTAATTTTATTAGAAAAAGCCATTTATATCTGCTTCTTGAAAGAAGAAATTTAATCTAAGCAAGGACCGTGAGTAGTCACTATTTGGCAAAATGTTATTGCAGAAAAACGAGGGAAATATGATATCTGAAAAGTAAACATTAGCAGTGATGAATAATTATATCCTAAATGGATTAAGTATTTTGAAGTCATTTTTTCTTACTTTAATCATTCTTCTGACCATATGATGAGAACCTTAGCATGTTTTCTGAGCCATCATCTTGAAAAGGAACATAAAATCCTTATATTATGTTACAACACCTTTCCCCAATTTAAACATGCCCTCCTATTTGGAAAACTGAAGCATTGTTTTAGTATGACAGAATCTCTCCCACCTCATATTTCATCATTCTTAAGCTGCTGTTCCTATGCACCTATTCTTTGAAAATATCCCTAATAAACATGTGGGTCTTTCTTCCGTATATGTACTGAGATTGTATATTTACAGGGCAGTTAAATTTCAAGTAATACAGCCAGTGGAACTGTCTGGCTTTTTCTTATTGAATTGGGAGAGGTGAAAATTGTTCAGATCTCGGTCTTTCTTTTTCCCTCATACAGCCATACATGCATTCAGACACCTATATGCAATCCCCATTAGTGTAGCTGCTGTCTCATTTCCAATGTGAGTCAAAGTTGCCCTTCTTTATTTTTGCGTATGTTAGTTGGTCTTCCATATGTTTACTATTCCCATGTCCCAGCATAAAAAATTAGATGGAATATCCAGTTTCAGTGAAGTGGCCTGTGCCAGCAACAACACTTTTAGCTATGAAGGCATACAGCTACTAACCAGAAATGTGATGGTGCATTTGCAGTAAGGTTACTATAGCAGAATGTTCACCTCTGAAGGCTCCTTTTCCTTGCAACCAAGAATATCCACACAGAAAGTATACTCTGGCATAAGAACATCTTTGCCCAACTTAAACATGCAACAGGCTGTTGTTTTCCATTGTGAAAACATGTCTTCAACAAATGTTAAATGTATCACCTTCAAACTAAACTGTAAATGAGCTTAAAGAGAAAACAGAGAAAATTTGCTGCTTGTGGTTAGTAGATAAAGAGTTGCTAAAGTGTCTGTATAACTGAAGTCAAACATTTAACCAAACTGATTTATATTTGAATAAGTCAAAATCCTATGACTTACAGAACTTACAGAAAGGTCCTTTGTTTCCAATAAGTTTTGATCAGCGATTAATAGAAGTAGCCTTATGAAAAGAGCACTGTTCAGAATGAAGAGAGCAGAATGGCCTTGTCATTTCATTTTGCTACACAGAAAGGTCTTAAATGCATGTGCAGCACATTAACAGACACTACTTTTCTTGAAAAGAGACATCTGCTTGAGACAGATAGACTTCAGTTCAGTACTTCTTACTGAAAAACAAAAGTGATATAATCTCCATAGTAAAAGTTTCTGATTAAAATAAATTGTGTTTACCCCATGATGTAATGTGCTTAATTGAAATAATTTACAGCCATTTCCGAATCCCTTGATAATTATATCCAAATTCCATGTTATTTTTAGTTCGGTTCTTAATGATATCTCACATTAGGGACACATCACCATGGAGAAAATTTATGAGGTCTTTTAAGAGTTGATGATGATTTGATGGTACATAATAGTATAGAATGTAATCCTTTTTTTAAAACTACTAAATATCTGTTCTGTACAGCACCAATATGATAAAACAGTGGATGAGAAAGATACAGAATTAGAGTTTCATAAGACAAAACTGCAAGAACTATCATCAGAAATAGAGTCTTTGGTAAGAATATTCTGTAAGTTATTTTCAGACTGATGTGCATTAGACGTAGGTGTTTTAACTTTATTTTTTTCTGAAGTATTTGCATGGCCATACTGGCTAGCATTTGGATGAAAGAACATTCAAAAAATTCAGAGTAAAACTGCAAGTTTAAAACCTTCCTGACAAATGACAACAACAAATCATGTGTTTTTGCTGTGAAAATTACATGGTGGTATGCATGTATTTACCAGAATTTGAGTTAAACTTTGTTTTTTTATAGTTCCTTTTTTCTGCTATATTAAAAAAACTGATGACTTTTAACAGGATCTATCCCAACTTTATTTCTCACATAATTGTTATTCTCAGAAAAATGAACTTTCTTGTAAGAAAAATGAAGTTTTTTCTCTTCAAGAGCAGCTTAAAAGAGAAATTAATGAGAAGGTATGTCTTCTGAACTTACAGTAAAGATACACTGCTGTTCAAATAATAAATTCTTAATGTTCTTCCATATGACTAGACACTAAAATATAAATCCTAATTTATTATATTAGATTACAAGATGTCATCCAGCAGTAATATGTATAAAATATCCATTTAAATAAACCTGTATCTGATTTTTAATTACAAGCTAATTAATAAACTTATTACATACCTGAAGGAAAAGGTTAAGAAAAAATAAACATGTTTTATTGTTTTTAATAAAAAAAATAAACTTGTTTGAGGGGTACTCTCTGAATTCGGATGTTTTCTTGCAGATGTTTCATTACTGAAACTAGGTAATATCTTCAGTGCTGCATTGATTATATTATCTAATTTGAGTAATGAAACAACTGCAAAAAACAACGAAGTTCAGAGGGCATCAAGGACCCCTCATTTAAACCCTGAGCTACAAATATTCTCCTTTATTGATAAAATATGTCTCTTTAACAATACTTTTTACTAAACCAAACATTAAATATATTATGAAGCATACTGTATTCAGCACTGCATGTTTTGTGGAATAACTTTACTATCTTTTAGATTAACGTAGCATCTTCAGTGAATTAATATCAGAAGAAGCCTTTTGAAAATTATAGTAAAGTGGAATTTGTATAGTAGTTTGCCCTATTAATCATGAAGCAACTTTTATGCTTTTTAAAATATATTTTAAATATGAACAATAAAAATAAATTAAAGGCTAAGACCTAAAGTGTTAGCAAATTTGGAAAAATCTGAAATAGATAGCATTCACCAACCATTTTAAATAAATTGTACAATATGGTCAATAACTTAGAACAATGATTGAGTTCTAAGCAAGCCAATTTTGTGCTCGCTTAATTTTAATATTTTTACACAATTAGGTATACTTATGATTATTAATTTTTCCATTCAATTGAATTAGAAAGTTAATGAGAGTTATTTATAAATTTTCATTTGCTAAATTTTCAGTTGAGAGTAGGTTTTAAGATCCTTTCTGAAGTTAAATGACTTCTTAATCAAAAGACATATACTTGCTTTGTTTTCTTTTTTTACCTTCAGGAGAACCTAGCCAGAGAAGCAAATCAGGTAAGGAGAGCATGCAGATCATGGCTTTAGAATTCTTTCCAACTCCTTTGCAAGTTAGTTGAATTTATGGTTTCTTTTTATTCTTTTGTACTGTTCTTACTATATTTGATTTTAGAAACTACAGGCATCACTTGTAGAAATTCCTAAAGCTACTAGTTCAGACTTTCTGTCAGTTAATGCACAAAAGAACATACATCAACGTTTTATACCTGTTAATGAGAACATAGAATATACAGAGAAGTCTTCGTGGACACCTGCCAAGGTTTGTTCTTTAACAAATTCTTTAATTTCTCTTTTATTTATTTTAGGTTTACAAAGACAGTTATTGCGAAGTTGGTTTTCAAATATGAACCATTTAATTTTTAGAAAAAAATGTTTTAAAAATATTTTTTTATTTTTATTCATTCAAGCCTTTTGGGTACTTAGAGCCATTAAGGCACCAGGCTAGAAATCAGGACACTGCCTTAGATACAAAGTTAACTGAGTGACTTTGGAATAGTAACTCTTGCCTTAGGAATGAGATAGTGGTATATATTTCTAAGAAAACAAAGGGACAAAAGAAGAGAGACAAGAAAACAAATAAAAATGCCAGGTAGAATAGAATATATGATTACATACATATAAATATAACTTCTAACTTATAAATATTATCATTTTAAAAGAAAAGTATGATTGCAGTTGCATAAACATTACACTGAAGTGAGGTTTAAAGTGCGAATTCAAGAAAATAAGATTTAATACAGTGATGAAGAAAAACAAATAAAAATTAAAAATATAGTTAAAAAATAAGAAAACAAAATTGGCATTAAAAGGCATTTAAGCAGCTCTCCCTTTTGTTATTTTCTCTTTTCCATGAGTATTAATGGGTACACATTTTTATTATTTTTAAACATCTGCAATTATTTATTTAGATTCTTTTAATTATGTTTAGATAGTTTTCTTCTTTTTCTTCAAAACAATTTACTGTATGTCTTAATTTGCCTTGTGTTATATATAGTATATAAGGAAGCCATTTCTGCTTAAATGTGGTTAGACTTATGTTATGAATATATACAATCAATCTTGCTATTGTTATATTTTCTCTGATTTTGGACTTTCAAATCTTTGTCAGCTGGGTTTTGTTTTCTTTTGCAATGTTTTGTGGGCCAAATTCTTGTTGCTGTTGGGAACTATTTTAATAAATTGTGATGCTTTTTCATTTGCTCTAAAAATTTATGTTCAGACATTTCTGAATGCTTTGTATGTTTTTCCCCAAAACTTTTGAGACTTTTTGCATGAGTGCTATATATGGCAAAAAGTTGCATTTCCAATATTTGGTTGTATGATCTATCTATTTTGGAAATTATTGCAAAAATTTTATACCATTTATAGAAGATGAGAATTTTCTCTCATGTTGTGGCTTGGTGTAAATTTTACTAATTTTTTCCATAGTTCTGCTGTTATTTCTTTAAAAATTTACACTCATTTTATCATTTTTCATTTGTTTTGTCTTCATGTTTTGTATCATATTGGCATATGTAATCGTCTCTTTCTTATTATCTTAATTATCCTTGAGATAAAAATGTTTGAAGATGATAATGATGCTAGTGGTGAAATTGTTGGATTTTCAAGAGATTTCAATTTTTTAAAAGAATTT
>JAOYMU010000263.1:53968459-53979788 GCA_025802295.1 Psammodynastes pulverulentus
GTGTCACGTGGTCCGTCTCCACCAATCGCGCTCTATAGTTTCCGGACTATTTAGCGCGACAACGGGGGGTGCGTTCCAACACCTTTCGTCGGAGAAAAAAAGCCCTGGCTTTTACACATGGTAATTGTGCACTTGGGGCAACTGGTTACTCATTACTTTAACAAGATTTGTATCTACAGAGATGTCAGGGTAAGTTAAGGCCAACTGAAAAATCAATTCAAATGGTCTGACAAATATGTAGTCCATACGCTGTCTTCAGAATCAAGAAATGTGAACTGTTTTGTAGGCTTTACCTTGCACAATCTATAATTCCACTGTAATTCTCCTCATTTCTTCCTTTGCCCATTGACTGAAGACGAGTTTTTATTACTGGAAAAAAGTGTTAAAGAGATATGTTGGTCAATTAATCACTTGAGTAAAGGGATACTTCAAAACGTATCCATTTGACAGAACTATTCTTTTATTATGAAAGCAATAATTTTCTTTATATAAGAAATTCTTAACAGATAAAAATATAAATTAGCTTTCATAGGTTATCCTCAATAACCTTTTCTAACATGTCCCCATGAAGTAGCCCAGAGACAAACAGAATCATTCTTACCATCACAGGGGTTCACAGATACAGCTGCCACTGAGCCAGCTAGGCATCCAGCAAGAAAAGAGTGAAAGAAGCTTGTCCTCCGCTCCAAGGAATTTTGTCCTACTCTATTCAAATGGGCAAACAGTGGGAAGTAGATCACAGAGAATGGAACATCCCTGAAAGACAAAATGTATTCCTTTTTCAAGCAATGCAGAAACTAGTCTGAAAATGAAAAAGCTTAGGAAAACATAAAATCATTACCTCAATAAAGTGGCCCCGAGACCCTTATAGAGTCCTTTGATACCATGGGTTTGTAGAAGCTCAGTTGCTATTTGGGTGGCAGATATCTTCCTTGGGATAACCACAGGTCCTACATTGTATGCTCTAGTCAGGATAGGGTTGACGGTTACGAGATTGCATCCAGAGGTGGAACAAGAAACTCGACTCACAATTTGCTGAGATGCTGAAATTAAAATAGAAAATACTTGTTTTGAAAAATCTCACTTGAACTTAAATCTGAATATTAGAATCCTGTGAATCTATTTGTACTTGTAATTATATGAGCCTGAATGCTCAAATAGTTTTATGTTTTAGAACAATTCCTAATTTACTCACAGCAGAGGAATAAAACTTGCATGAAAATATTTAGGTTCATATAACATTATGATCTATATATGATTATCATAATTTCAAATTCCATACTTCCTTTTTCAAATCTTCCTCCAACAGACATAAAGAAGAGAATGTAACTGGCAGGATGAGGTCAGTGTAGCCCCTTTTCCAATTATAGCAATTCTGTGGTTTTAGATTGCAATTATGACAAAGGATTTGCTTTTGATAAAGAAAACTTTGATCTGTGTGATTGTTTTGATTATACTTCATCAAGTCAGCATTAACTCTTAGTAATCACTTACATTTTTCTCCAAGAGTGATCAGTTTATTAATTTTTTATGAATTCATTTTACCTTGTCTTTTGTGTCTTGACGATATTTCTATTGTCTCCAACCATACAAAAGGCACTACAGATTTTCTACATTTCCTAATGCTATCTTGCCACTTTGTTTATTATTTTATAGCATTCTGGGTTGTGTTGTGGCACAGATTATAGTTTCAATATGGCTGAAACAATGCCTGAATTTGAGAGATGGGTACAGAGTATATTTCAAGGTAAAACGGTGCAATATGTAAGAGTTTTACAGTGAAATCCCACATAGTAAGAAGATTAATTTATTTATCAGAGATCAATGTAATATATGGAGAGAGATCCATGGCAACATTACCTAGTCTCCCTGCATCTTGCAGCTGGATTTTTAGCATCTCCATAGGAGTGGTGATAATGACCTGACAAACTCCAGCACCGCAGCCTGCTAGCATCTCTTTAGATAAAGACAGACCTACCCTGAAAGGAAAAAAGAATAAGAAGATTTGTCAAGCATATTACTTTGAACATCACAACATGCAGTGGGAATGGGCTGTGTAATGGAGATACACAGATTTTCTCCAAAGGAACAGAATTTTTTTGACAAAAGAATTAAAAAAATTAATAATACAAGAAACTTCACTATTAAGCCCCTTTACTTACTTCACCTTGTATGTGTGGTTCTGTTTGTCTCTCTAGTTGTCCCTACTAAGAAGATAACCCTATCTTTCTGTGCTCACTGTATACTTTTCTTGTCTATTTTGTGACTCCCTTCACCCTGTAGAGCCTTTCATGTTTCTGTATCCAAAAGGAACATGGTTGAGGATAAAACTGAGGCTTTTGTCAAAAATGTGAAAATGTTCTCTCAGTTGTTTGTGAATAACAATGCCCCTATAAAATGGTAGCATTTCCAACAATTTTTAATTAACTGTGGCAAATCCCAAAGAACTGCTTTCCTGATGCATAGGATAGAAGTACAATATTTTCCCTTTCCTCTTTTACTTTTATTTACTTTGTGCTTGCATTATCTTGTTTCAAAATATATTATTGTTTACCCCTTTCAAATATGATTGTACAACTGATCCCATTGGTGGCATTATAGAATAATTAAATTACTTGTTATTACATTATTGTAAGTATATGTTAAAAAATATTAAACATGCACTATAAAAATATAGAATTGAAACTAGTTTTAACATCTCGACTCAGCTATGAACATAGACTTTAATGGATGTAAGATACAAGTGATACTCTAGTATCTGAAATAACATACCCTTCCTTGGCAAGAAGGTATCTAAAATAGTCATTAGCAGCCAGTTTGATAGCCTTCTCAGGTGTTACAAGGGTCAGGTTCACTGCTGCACCTATAAATACACATACTTATATTTATTGGATATAAAGTAATTGTATTCTTCAGTTAATGATTAACATTACTCTATAAAAAAATTCCATACCAGTCTGATGCAAAGTTGAACTCTTATTATTATAAAGAAAAGTAAATTAGAATTAGAATTAAGAAAAGAAAGGTAATGATTGCAGAAACAATTAAAGAAGAACCTTCAATATTCACTAGAAATAAATGCATTCATTGTATTTTAAATTAGTGATTCTTCTTCATGTTCTAAAGAATGTAATCAATTTGATAATTTAAAAAGTAGCTTAAATATTTAATGTAATGAATTTCCCTCCAAAAATCATTAATATAGTTCCATGAAATATATTTGCTTTCAGGAATGCTTAGTAATTTATTGTAACTTTTGCTACAAATTTTAATTAAAACAAATAATCAAGTAACTTAAATAGCCCACCAAAAAGAAAATGATGTGTCTTGGGGATAATCACATAGATGCATTAAAATGTTTTCTCTCCTCCCACTATCATTTATCATCTTTTATGTCTATACTGTATGTGTATGTTAGCAAGAGAAGGATACAAAACTGGGTCATAAGTCTGAGCTGGGGAAATCTCCCAAAGATGGAGGGATGGAAATTAGATTAGATTAAACTCACAAGAGCTGAAGAAAATTATACCTTATTTAAAAAGAAAAAGAAAAAAAAATAAACATCACTTTTTAATTTTAAGCTTTAAAAATGCAATTATGCACTGAGGCAGAATCTGAATTACGTAATTGCTTAATTTATAGTATACACCAATTGGGAAATTGGCTGAATTGAAAACACAAAACCGCAAGATTGCACTGATTTTTTACAGTTGTTGCACTCTAAATTTTATCAAAACCTTTCTTGGGGAAAAATTATCATCTTGAGAAATTTGGAAAAAATGTTCATATATAACATATTTATTCATATTTATGCATGAAGGAACTGGATACTATACAATCATAGAACTTGTATGGAGATATAAAGAAGATTGAACATTGATATGGCTAGAAAATGTAAATTTAAAATAGATTCTGCCTAAAACATTTATTCATTACTTAAAAATCACCTTAATGCTGAAACCAGAGTTCTCTCCTTTTTCCTGGACTTTCCCTGGCTTCTGGGGACAATGCTTATTAGAATTGTTGGGGAGACGTTACACACCAGTTCAGAAAAAGCAACATCTTTCTGTCTGCCTAGAGTTCTGTCTCTAATTTTAAAAGAAAGCTAGCTTTTTTTTCAATTCAGCAGAAATATGGTCTACCATCTCTGCCGTTGCTTTATAATATAGAGGCCATGCCTCTCCAATTTTTATTGTCTTGAGATGAAGAATTGCATATAAACTATTATTCTTCTGAAGGTCCCTTAAACCCTCTCTGGTCCTTGCTCTAGTCCAGGGCTGTCAAACTCCCGGCCCATGGGCCAGAGGCGTCATGTGCTGGCCTCACCCACGCCCAGTTTAGAGAAGGGGAAAAAAGTCCCGATATGTCACATGACGCCGCCGTGATGACGTGAGTTTGATCTCATGCTCTAGTCACTCCACTCCATTAACAAACCATAGTTTAAAAAGTTCAAAGTCTTCACCATCATTACAATGCATACAAAGCAACTCTGTGTTATTCTTCTTCTCCATAACTAACCCAACCCAAAATATTGTTCTCTTTTGAGATGAAGAAAAATTGGAAAGGAAACCAAGACCTCAGAGTGTGAGGGGAAAAAAAAAAAGCCTTCACCATTTCAGCACTCTTTGAAAAAAGAGTGTAAATCCTGAGTTCTTAGGAACCAACTAAGACAAATGCTTGGAAAATGTCACTGTTACATAGGCAACTGGAGGGCAGTAATTTATATATTACTGAATTAAAATTCCCACTTTTCCTTGCTCCTTGGCTTTCTAGTAGTTCAGCAGCTTCTAGTTGGCCTCAAATTCCTTACTCCTGATGTATCTAAACTGACACCCTGCAGTACATGTTCTTCCCCTTAACTGGACTCCAGTGCTATGCTCTAGAACTCCTGGAAAATTTTTAAAAAGCAACGATTTTTTTTGCATTTCTTTGCTTATGTATTTAATCCTTGAATAATAAAATGTTTTTTACTTTTATTCAGAAATCCTGGAAACATGGTTTACTACATTAAAAATGTATTCAGAATTGAATTCTAATAAAATGAGTACAACTAGCCATCAAAATTAATACTAATATTAATTACTAAACATACTTACCTCTATACATGCCAAAATAGCCTTCTGTACGTAAAGTTTTCATTAGACAATCCAACCTGATCAGAACATCAGTAAAAACAATTCATAAGTTTTTATATACAATGTTTGGTATAATTTTAGCTTTTGTTTTAATCTCTATTTTTCTTTCCAGTGATATCTATCTATATTTAAATAGAATTAGCAAGTCCAATCTGATCAGAAGATCAGTAAAAACAATTTGTTACATAGTTTGGAATAATTCCAGCTATTGTTTAATATCTGTTAGTTTTTCCAATGATGTCTATCCATACATATACATAATACAAAGGTCAATGCAGTCTATACAAATGTTTTTGCTATTTTCATAAATGACTTCCAGCTAAAATACTTATAAGAGTAGAAATTAGTATTAGCAACAATGAATAACTTAATGCCAGGTATGGGAGCATCTCAAGCCTTTGAGCTACTTATAATACCGTATTTATCGGCGTATACCATGCACCGGCGTATAACTTGCAGCCTCGTTTCAGCGCGACGGTTAGAAAACAAAATGGCGGCCATGGGCGAACGAACCGGTAAGTACAGTGCTTTTTTCTATATCGGCGTATAACGCGCACATGCGATTTCCACATGCTTTTCAAGGCAAAAAAGTGCGTGTTATACGCCGATAAATACGGTAATTACGGAATCATTCTATTAATAATGGTATATTTCTATTGCCCAACACCTACATCAATTTTTATTCACTATGATAAAAATTGCTATTTGAACAATTTATAAACATAATGTCAGTTCTATAGTTAAAAAAATCAAACTAAATCCTGAGCTATTGAAGAAGTTTTCTGTCTTAGAAATAAACAAGATTTAAAAGGGCTTTTGAAAAATATCCTCTCCAAAACAAGTTTTATTGGCTTGAAATGTTTTTCTAAAAGTCACTTACATGCTTTTGTAGACTTGCTGTCCACTTCTTTGATTCTGTAGCCTAGTTTTAACCAAGTCAATTGGAAATACACAAGTAACACCTATGATCCCAGCAGCTCCTCCATTGATGAGTTTAGCAGGCAAACTAAACAGAAAAAGTATAGTAAAAGTATGTAATTTATAATTACAGTTCATTGCTTCTCTCTTCCCATAACCTGTCCCTTCCCTATTCCTATCCATACAAAAACAGCTGCTTTGTCTTTTGTTTTGTCGCTTAAGAGCATAATCAATAGGAAGTAGCAATAACATCTTTTAAATTTCATGACTCTTGTGAATACCTTGTTATTGCTTCATGTTTGCTATACATTGCTATACATTTTTTTCCAGTAAAAAAAGGTAATGTATCAGTCTCCAACCTTGCAATTACTTAAATCTTATTTTCTTCCATCACTTCTCACCCTCTTGCATTTTACACAGAATTTAGGCTACCATAAACCAATGTTTGATATCTTTGATTTGACATCTATTGATGTTTATATTGAAGCTCACTTTATCTTTTAAAATCTAGAGTGGGACATACCTAATCTGTTTCTCAGCCATCTTCATCTCAAAAGGAAGAATGGTCCAAGTTTTCTTTGGTCAGTGAAAATAATGCAAGCTGCCGATCAGAAGTTGGTTCTTTGAAGAGACAATTCTGTCTAACTTCTGCAAACTGAACCCATACCTTAAAATCCGTTAGTTGTTCTATAAATAAACCAGAGGTATCTCATTGGCTGTTCGAGCATAGGGGCATTTCAAATATGCCAAACCATCTCAAATTCAGTATGACAAATCGGAATACTCTCTCACAACTGCTATTACACCAAATGTCATCAGTTATTATTAATATCTAGATGATTAATTTATGCCATGAAGATTCAACGGAAGATGCAATATATTACTTTTTATATAATGCCTATGAAATTATACAGAAGATAATAGCTCTTTGATGAATCAAGTCACTTAAATTAATTTAGAAACGAATCTTAAGACATGTTTAATATATTATGCCTTAATTAAATGAAAGCCATATTTGTGTCTGAAACTCTAGAACCTGGTTAATCCATTTTTCCCTCTCTCCTGAAGTGTTTATGAATCATTGTGTGCAGAAGTGGTAGATCTTCTGAAATGTTGCATGCCTGCCAAAATATTTCCTATCATAGAACTACCATGGCAAGAAAGCTGCACATTCAGGTGCAGCTTGTTTATTTGACATTTGCCACAGCAATGTTATGTTATGTTATATTATATTTTCTGCTGAGCTGCAATAGGGAATGCTCTGGCAGGAAGTCCTTTTGATCCAGCACTTGTAGATTATGAACAAGGTTGAAATGAGGTTTCATTGTTAGAAATGTTGTTGTTGCTAGTTGTGAAGTTGCGATCCCATGGACAACATTCTTCCAGGCCTTCCTGTCCTCTACCATCCCCCAGAGTCCATTTAACCTATTAGAAATACCTTGTTCTATTGTTATTATACTAGTACTTGTCCCTTTCTGAAAGACTTGCTGGTTGAAGGGGTGCGAAACCTGTTCCCAAGAAAGGAGAACAGGAGGAAAAATATCCAATTGCCATTGGGTCACAAAACACTCCTCTGCAAATGGCAGGCGACACCAATCCGTCATATTTCCCAATGACATTTTTTTTCTTCTCTTGCTGCTGTCAACCCATCAGAAAAATGCAGCTTTATGAACTGGCATTTACTTCACAATTGAATGACAGATACAGAAGATGCAACTTTTGCTACGTGTTAGGAACAGTTTCCCCCACTTCTAAAAAATACTCCGACCTCTCTAATGCAAAAACACGATTTTCCTTGAATGCTAGCGTCGGACTTGGGAGGGGTTGTGAGACAAAAAATGTAATGGAAATGAAATGTGGTTGTAAAGGCGCCCATGAAAAAGGAGACCCCGCTCCAACTCGGTCTCCTTGGGTCAGGTGACGGACAAGGATTCCTTTCCCTTCCCGCTTCCATTTACTCGCCGGTTGCCAGGCTGCATCTCATTTGACCACGGGATTAAAAAAAGCGTCCAGGGCGATCTCTCCTCCCCCTCCCCAGCAAAGGCGCGTCGTCATTGGCCGCAGCAATTACAGCTCCTCCAATGACAAGACTTTCCATGTTTCGGCTCGCCCTTTTACCCTTCCCTGTCTTTTCCAAGTGCCAATTCTTTGGAAGGTCTTTTTAACAATTCCGCGTGGCTGCCTTAGCACGCAAAAGATTGTTTGCAATTTTTCCTTTTGTTTAAACCCTACAGTCATCTCAGTGTCCAGCCTGTTCGCTGCATCATTGCTGAATCGTAGTCCCCCCCCACCTCTCGTTCTCCGCCCCGCAATTTCAGTTGCAAATAATCTCAAATTTACCTAAGAGTAAAGCTTTGTAAACAGAGGGGGCGGGGAAATGGGAGTCTGATAATATTGAAGTCAAAACCTGTGTAGGTTTACCTGGTACTGTGATTTTTGGTCTAATTCTAATAAAATCACTGACTGCACATTGCTGTTGAAATTTTTATTATAGTTTCCTCATTGTGAGATATTGAATATTTGCAAAGACTTATTTTCCATTATAAGGTGGTAATTCTATTGTAAGATTTCATAATTTTATTGACAAAAAAACTCTGACACAGATTTTGGAATGTTTATGATATTCAACATGTTCTTATTCTGAGACATAGTCTTTATGGTTTATATTACCTCAGTGATGCCTGGGTTATGCCAACAGTTCCAACTCATTTTCTACCACTGGATGGAAAATCAGTAGTAATATGGAAAAAGCTTCCTGTTTCCCAAGTCATCACATGGGACAAGGGTAGTGAAGTTATTTAAATCTTCCCTCCCAACAGCTGTATATTCAGAAGCTGCCACTTGGTTGGAAATTTTGCTGTGTTGTGCAAGACTGTGGGCTTAAAGTTTAATAAATACATAACGTAAGCAACTTAAACAAAGACCGTGTGTAATAATTAGAATCTTGGTAATTAGAACCAGATCTATAAGCCTTGCTATTTCAAGCAGTCCATATATATAAGTCTACTGTGCTATTTGAAATTTTTACAGTTTGGTGCTTGTAAACTTCTGTCTGTTCTTTGTCACTGCCACCACTTGCCAAATAATGAATGGTTCAAGTCCCCGAATAGTGTGAATCATCCAGACCAGGGGTGTCAAACTCGTGTCATCATCACATGACGTATCACAACTTTTTCTCCCTTGCTAAACTGGGTGTGGGTGTGGCCAGCGCGTGATGCGTCCAGCCCACAGGCTGTGAGTTTGACAGCCCTGATCCAGACTAAGCCTTCATATAGGCAACTTAGTATAATTTTCTGATTTTCAGAGAAATGCTACTTTTTTCTTCCTTTCTCTGGCTTTAACTGGAATGGGTAACCTGGTGCCCCAGAATTCCATTTATAACCCTGAGCCTTCACAATTGGCAAAGCTTAAAATGTTATAAATATTTGTAAGCTTAAAATAAATCCGTAAATTTCATCCTTTAAACTCATCCTTTCAAATGGAAATTACTATCCCCGCCCACTGTCATGATTTCATTGTGGCAGTGGTCATACCCTAGTGGGGCAGAGGAGCAGAAGCAAAATCCCCAGTCAAAAATGGTTGTGCCCCTCTGTTTTAATAGTTGTATTATCCACCATTTCAAGACATATTATAGTTTCAGTATGGAAACAGAAAATATACAAAGATGTAAAATGACAAAAGATACATGAAGTAACTTATTTGTGGGGGGAAAATACAATTTAAGCAATATTCCCTCTCCAAATAAACATTTAAGATGTCTCAATGCAAAATGCTTCTTTACATTATATATTGTAATTTTTGTAATATATTACAGTCTCTAAGGAAAACAAAACCTTTGAATGTAGCTTTTTAAAAAAATGTATTCATAACAAACTCAATATTTATCGAAAACACTATAAAACTTAAAAAGTATCTATCTCAAATACTAACATTTGACTTCCAGCCCAGGCAGAGCAAGGAGATATATGATAGCCTCAGATGAGGAAAGAGCAGAAGCTGACACAGAAGATTAAAGAGCCATCTGTGAGTAATGATATACTCAGGTAGATTATTAAATTCAAACAGCCCAATTTCAGCAATGAGTTTTCATCAATGCCTGATATACTCAACTAGTTTCTACTAGTTTTTTGACCCTGGATTGGGTGTATGTTTTTTTGTTCCACTGTGAATTCTGGAATAGGATACACCTTCAGAGAAGTCTGGATATACCAGTAAAAGTGGCTGTGGGTATGCGGAGTCTCGGGATCCAGAGGCTTAGTTCTGGGTGGGGTGGCCCTTCCCTAGGCAGAGGCAATGTGCAACTTGGAGTTTCTTCTAGATGCATTACTCTTGCTCAAAGAGTGGTTGGTAATTGTAGCTAGGAGAGCCTTCATACAACTTTGTATGGTGCACCTGGTCATTTCCTGTTTAGATTATTGCCATGCATTCTACATTGGGCTACCCTTGAAGAGCATTCGGAAGCTACAATTGCTCCAGAATGCAGTGGTACAGACAGTTTTGGAGGCCCCTAGGATAATACGTGTAACACCACCGGCTACACTGGTTACCAATCTGCTTCTGAGTATAATTCAAGGCATTGGCTATTACTATTTTGATCCAGCCTTAGCAGGAAGCAAGAAACAGACTCCTTGTCATGAAAAACCGCTCTTTATGATTCGACTTCCGGGTTCCAGTGGCATCGGACGCTGGAGAGGCTAGCTCTTGCCCCCAGCGCCCAAAACCAGCCGTTGCCGAGGCCCCCTGGGGCCAGGCACCTGGAGAGGGCTCCTACCGTACATGGGCGGCTTTCACCAGGGGCCCCCAGCTGAAATTCAGGGCTGGGTCGCCGATGCTGGTGCGCCCTAGGCTCGGCGAGGCTGGCGGGGAGGGCGGCGGCCATTGCCATGGTCGCTGCCTGAGCCACTGTGCCCGGCGGACCCAGGGCTTTTCTAAATAGCAAGCAGCGGCCTCTTGATACAGCTCGAGGAGGAAAGTGACCGGAGAGCAAGGAGACTGAGAGAGCAGCGGTAAGCGGCGAACGGAGCGTCCGGGAGCACGGGGGGGTGGACTTCCCCCCCCCCGCAGCTGGGAAGGACGCGCGGCCTACAGGAGAGAGGGGACTGAAAAATAATAAGACCACTTGCCTTGCTGAGCTCCGGAGGTGAATGATTGCCGAAGGATCCAGGAGAAAAGGTTGGAAGCCCCCCCTCCCTCTGAAAGGCAATGGCTGCGACCAACTTCCGGCTCCACTATGAAAATTTTTGATGACATCACTTCCCTTCAACTTCCTGGTTGAC
>JAOYMU010000263.1:53987462-54000291 GCA_025802295.1 Psammodynastes pulverulentus
ACCCCGCCCCGAGTCCCTATGGGGAGAGGGAGCGGGTTATAAGTATGAATAAATGAAATGAAATGAAAATGAAATGGATGGATATGTTATTTTAAGAACATTTCTTTTAAACACACAAATATGCATACACAAATTGAGTTAATTTTTACCCAAGCTTGAGAAGTATTGATTTCAATGAAAGTACATGCCTAACTTTGACTGGAATATGAAAAAATGATAAATATTATTTGAATATTAGGTATGTTCCCTGTTGTGTAAAGCCAGCATGGAATTGTTATAACAAATAAAAGGTTGCAAACAGCATTATGGTTATTATGGTCCCTGCAGCAAATAACTAAGCTCCATTTCTAAGGGCACTAATAAAAGAGTTAAGTCCCAATGAACAGGAATTGATTTTTTATCAACATACTTTAAGGGATATGCTACAATGGCATGAAAGGATATGATGTGCATTTGGGGATTGAGTAATCATCATAATAACTTTATAAAATAATTTAGGCATCAGATTTAGATTATGCTACAGTAAGGCTTTTTGGTCCATATTAAAAATAATTAGGACAATACATACTAAATAGCATTTGGAAAAAAAAACCAAGCAAGGACCAGTTTTTTGAGTAAAATTAAGTTCCTCATTGAGGTACCTGGACATGTTTTAGATAGTTCCTACATAAAATCATGACTGGACAGGATGTCTCAGTTACAATGAAAGTTTGTTTTGAACCCAAAGCTTTAACTGCTCTCTGCTTGTTTGGTTACTTCCTCTTGGTTTTTGCTCTGCTTTTCTTTAAAATAGGCCAGTGAGTTCCCCATCAATCTCTATCATATAAACAATTCTGTATATAAATAAATATATAAATCACACACACATACAGACACACACAATCCTCCCAGGGGAGAATTGCCTAGAAGCAGAACACATTTCTTTAAATATGGTTATCCGGAAGAGAAGTGGCAGAATCCGGGGGCAGAGTCAAAAGAGGAATCAGCCTAGAGTCTCTACGTACCCACAAACAGACTAAGTGCAATCCTTTTGACTTCCTTTGATCCTTATCTAAAGCCAAAACAGTGCTGACCATTAGTTGAGTAGATTCCTGTGCATAGGCAAGAGTACTAATAAATAACTTTAACTGCAACTTCACATGTGGTCCTGGTCTTTCCAGCCTGACTTTATCTTAAATGGGACATTCTAAAAACTGAAAGGAGATAGGACAGAGTACTCGTTTCCCACAGGAATTTGCTTCTCCCAAAATGATTAGTAAAGAGGACTCCATTTTGAAAAACCTTTTATCAAGAAATGTACCCAAGTGTTTGTGTGTGTGTGTGTATATCCCCTCCCATGTGCATGCATAATATATATAATGCAGAAATATGCATGCAGATAGAGAGACACTCACAAAACATACATACAATCAAAGGGACTGTATATACAGCTATAAGTGCATCTGCACCAAAACAAGCACACATACATACAGGGCTTATTCCTCCATAGCTGTGCAAAGTCATACTTCAAATAAATTTTAGTTTAGATGTCACTGTTAGCCTATCTTACTTGCTCAAGTCATAATTGTTTTAAAATTTTAAATGCAATCACAGGAAACTCTTGAACTCATCAAACACTCCCCTTTTCTGTCAGTTGATTAACACCTAATTAAAAAAATGGATTACAGTTGTTAAGTTGAGTGGACAAGCACTTCTTCGGAACTGTGTTGCAGCTTTTACTTCAGTCCTGGGTTCAAAATAATGTGACACAGGAAGCGTTCTAAAGCATGTCTCTTGTGTTTCGGATCGCACAACAAAGGACCATGCTGAAGACCATGCCGAAGATCTGCAAAATGAGAGTATTGTTTTAAAGGATGCAATGTTTGTCACATATGAGCAATGCTTCAGAGAATTTGAGTGATTTTTCTTTGGAATGAATCTCTGTTCCCTAGACATTTTGGTTACTTGAAGATCACAGTATGATATCAAGTATTTCATAAAGTTTTTTTTTCTCTTTACTTTTCAGGAAAAAAAAAATCAAATCTCCAGGTATCTATCTGATTCTATTTTATTATTATTATTATGTTCCCAGCCAGGCCCATGGGAATTATTCTGATTGGCCGGTAAAACTCTGGGGGTTCTTGGTGTTCTGTGAGCTTGGTTGTTTTGTTGCAGATGTTTTATTACCAAATTAGGTAACATAATCAGTGTTACTAGGGATTTTGCTTTAATGCCTGATTTAATATCCCTATCCCAGAACCTACCTACATTGATTGATTGATAGATAGATAGATAGATGACTGTTTATTTTAAATTAAAAAGCTAAAAGAAGTTAAAATATATATTTATTTTTAGTGTTGTGCCTTTTACAATTTTAAAGTTATTATTATTACTGTTATTATTCACAATAAAACTTGTTCATTTATATTGTTTTGAGTTTTTTTGTATACCACCAAGAGTCCCTTACTTTATGCTGAGCGGCCATATAAATATGATTAAATACATGAAAAAATGAAGTAGTGTAAATATGGAAGATTAAACTTTGAAGAAAACCTTTTTACTTTTACTTCCAAGATCCTGCTCTTTAGTTATGTGGGAGCAATTAACATCCATATTTCCCCCCTAAAATATGCCATTTACAAAGAAGCAGCAGGATTGCATATTTTAATTTATTATATGGCACATTCCCATCACATTTCAATAAAAACACAAGGGATAAAAATAAAAAATATGAAAAAGATCTAAAATATTATAAACATATATCTACAGATATAATTTTTTGCTTCATTTGTCACAGCCAGAAAATCATCAGTTTCACTATGTTCTATTTTGGCACTCTGATACTATGTGTTGAACAGTTAGTTGTTTGACCCCCACAGTCATAATTTCGTGATGGTATTGTGACTACAATGGACAAGGAACCTGTATTGCTTCGAGAGCAGTATTTTTCAAACTCAGCAACTTTAAGATGTGTGGACTTCATCTCCCAGAATTCCCCCAGTCAGCATGCCAGCTGAGGTCCATTACAGTGAGACTCTGTTCTCTTTAGTAATCTGCTACAATCTTTCCAATGGCTTGGAAAGATTTTAGGTTTGTGTAAATACAATGTTGATGATGATGATGATGATGATGATGACAACAATAGTCAATACAGTCAGAATTACTTACTGTGATTCCAGCAATTGCAATCCCAACAATACCAAGTAAATGAAGATTTGAATTAACGAGAGTCTCTATTTCAGTCAGACAGTTCTGTTCAAGATATGAAAGACATTAAAGAACATCCTTTCTACTCCAATTTCTTCTATATTTTGCTAAGAATAATAATTTCAGCACTGTCCTGGGAACAGCCATCATTATTTCAGGCTGTATCCTCTGTTCCATCCTTCCTTTCTGCCTTTGCTATAGTTGCAATGCAAATCCTGAGCTGCCAAATAAACGAGGAGGGATTCATTTAAAAAGATGCACGTTTCTCCAAACATGACTGCAAGACATTTGAATTTGTGTAGAATCATAAATACTTAGCAGTTTTGTCAGGATCTCATGCTATTCTCCTAGTCTATGGAAATACTTGGCCCTCATGTAATGTGTAATTTCATTAAATATATACTCTTTATTTAAATCAATGCAGTTTGTAAAAACTATATCCAAAAGCTGATTAAATGAAAGGATTCCCCCCCCCCAATGAAAAGGGATTAACATACGTATATACAAAGATGGAAAAATACTGAAATCCCACAAAGGAAGGATGGTTTAGAAAGATGGAATTTGCTGAAATGGCAAAATTGACCTGTTTGATCAGTGATAAGATAATAAATACTTTTAGTAAAGTTTGGAAACCTCTTATGCACTTTTTACTGAAAATGAAAAAAAAGAACTGGTGACTTATTGATTTGTTGATTAAAAATGGTTGAACATGGGAAGAAGGAACAATGAACTAATTTTAATGAGGGAAGAGAGATAATAAGTTTGTTTGTCACTGCTGTAAAGAAAATCAGAAGTAATTTCTTTATATATACTTTCTATTTGTATTTATTTTCACACTTTTTGTATATTTTTTGTTTTTAAAAATCTTATTGTTTATTATTTTTTATACTGTTGTAACATCTTTAATTTTTTTTAAATGGTTCATAACAAGATGGCTTTTGTTTAACTTTGCTGCTGTTCCTCTTATCAATACAGCAAAGCAGCCTTTGAAATAGTTGTATACATGGGCATCTGCAGAATATGATGGTTTTATCAGAATGATACAACTATCACAATGTCAGGGCGTAAGCTGTGCCTCTTATGTTTTCAATGCAAGCTTCCTCATTTGCCTTCCCTGCAGATGACTGCAAATTCATTCTCTTCTTTCCCTGGATTTCTGCCTCTCTAGTTATACAGTGCAATTTCCAGGTACACACATAGAGTCAGTTTATGAATAAAAATATGGGAATACAGAATTGTACCACATCACAAAGTAGTGTGGCATGCATGGACAAGCTATTTTTGCGGGCAGGAAAATTGGTGAAGAGGAAATGAACTACGGTATATAGCATACATCATCTATGAAAGTCACAGAACTTAATTCTATTTTCATTGAAAATAAAATAAGCCTGTCAACTATATATTTGTCTGGTTTATCTTGACTGAACTAGTATGAAAGTTCACATAACCAAAATTCAGTTCATTTGATAAGGTCTGCCATATAATTCTATTTGGTCCCAGCTCCAACTGGTCTCTAAGAAAAGGTCAGCCAGAAATTTTGGCTCAGAAGCGGAAACCAGATTAAGCTAAACCTCTCAAGAAGCCACTCAGTAAGGATGAAGGAATCAACAAGGTCTTTTAATCCAGCAAGCTGCATGAACAACGTAGGTATCCTTGCCTGTACAGGTAGTGCTTGACTTACAACAGTTCATATAGTGATTATTCGAAGTTACAACGGCATTGGAAAAAATGATTTTGACCAGTTTTCACACTTACGACCTTTGCAGCATCCCCATAATTGTCTGATCAAAATTCAGACACTTGGCAACTGACTCATATTTATTACAGTTGCAGTGTCCTGGGATCATGTGATCATCTTTTGTGATCTTCTGACAAGCAAAGTCAATGCGGAAACCAGATTCACTTAACAACCGTGTTACTAATTTAACAACTGCAGTGATTCACTTAACTTAGTGGCAGGAAAGGTTGTAAAATGGATCAAAACTCACTTAACCACTGCCTCACTTATTAACAGAAATGTTGGGGTCAGTTGTAGTTGTAAGTCAAGGATTACCTGTACATGGTCCATGTTAACCAAACATTAGAATGTATGTAATTATTTTTTTTTTTTTAAATTAAACCGCAAACTGTATACATGATCACACTGGGGACGTTAACCTTTTCTTCTGCATTATGGATTTGATGAGGATAATTCATCCACACTGCTACTTGTTATGAAAGGAAAGTTTCACTGGCATGACAAGTAAATTAAAAAAAAATTTCTGCTAAGCTTTTTCATTTTATGGAAACCAGGAAATGGTAATGACCAGTTCTGACATCCCAGAAGAGTTGCAAGCAAATGAGAAGGGCTGAAGAAGCAAGTGGGCTGCAATAAATACTGCTTGATTTAGTTTGCAGTCTTCTTCAGATATATGAACGTGTGTATAATTGGCAAAGCCAACAAATTGCTTAAAAGTGATCTTGCTGGCATGTTACTTTGGTGCCAGATGGCTCCTGTCCAGATCTCCTGTGGCTCCAGGGATGATATTCCTATCATGTCTTATCCCATTCCAAGGCTATTTTTGACTTCACTGTCAGAATGACATGACAGAACAGAGGTACTTACTTTAGACGGCCCAACATCTTTTGGACAGGTGGACTTCACTTGAACGTCACTGTCTTTCCCACAGCATTGAAGCTGGAGGGAGAGAGACAATATATTACAAATCTTCCCAAAATAATCACTTTCAAATGATTCAGAAAACCCAAATATGTTTACCCAAATTATATTATTCTGAATTCATACTTATTGCAAAGTATAACATGTACTAACAAGTTCAATTTATGGATGCAAAGGAATCAACTTCAATTCAAATAAGTCTGTATGATTACGGATATTAGAGCTGCCTAGGTCTGGAGATATTCCATCTTTAACCTTGGCTAGGATAGCAATTCTCCATTCAAGAGCTATGTGCAAATCAGGGGATCCTCCAGGACTCATAGCTCCTACCTGTTGAATAAGTGGTGGCTGTGGCCAGGAAAAGCTTTGCACAGCTGGGGTGCTAGCTGTGTCCTTTCCAGGAATAGGAGGTCCTTCAAACAATCATATATGCCCCAGTAATCTCATGGCTTGATTTCTATGACATTCTGTATATGAGGCTGCCCTTGAAGAGCACTTGGAAGCTTTATCAAATCCAGGATGTAGCAAATGTCCTCTAGATTTCTATTAGTATTGTGAACATTTATTTGCCTCTCCATAAGGCCATAGATTTTTAAAAGCAAGCTGATAAGAATCCCCCTTCAATCTCCTTGCCTCTAGTTGTTTCTCATTTCTGATATAGCTGTCTCAAGAGGGACATCTCTTCCTTTTAAAACAACTTTGCTAATTTGAGGTTCAGTCACTTCTGGTAGGGTTTGAAGCATGAGTTACCAGCATCTTGTATAAACTATAGATAGCCAACATAGAAATGGTATGTATAAACAATCAAAAACTTTTCAAAGTACAGGGATGACCTTCAACACAAGCCTGCCCAGGAAATATGCTAAGCACTAACCAACGCAATAGAGGAACATTAAGCATTGCCTGTGATAAGGATGGGGCTCCCAACAGCTGAAGGAACATGAATTTCGTATTCACATTCTTCTTTTGAATGTTATTGTTTCTTGGGTTCTTGCTTTATCTGTGAATATATTGTGTATATTAAACTTTGCAGTTAAAGTTATTCTTTTGGTATATTTTTTTAAAAAATAAAATAAAACCCCCCACTTCAGCTTCTATCACATTTGTGGGTCTGTCATTTTTGAATCCATTAACCTGCTGTCTACATATTGCTGTGGCAAAGCAACATGCTATTTTAAATATTATGGCACTGAAAATAAAGGAATTGGTGTTTCTTCCTGAATATTAGCTGCTGAGTGGCTGTCCAATATTATGCAGTAGAATCAGGTTGGATTAAGTTCAGTTTCTAACAAAGTCTCTTAAGAACTCAAGCTCAGCCAAGCATACAAATGAAACAAACTGTGGTCTCTCTTGGGCCTTCCCTAAGTCTTGCCCTCTGCCATGGATTTACTTACTTACCACAACTAACTAAGAAGGATCAGTAAATGGTCACATGTGTGGTGAGAGGTTATTTTAAACTTTGTCTTATAGCTGCTTCTGTGGTTAACAAGACTGAAAACCTACCAAAGGAATGAGGCATAGATCAACTGACAGGATCAATGATTCACTGGGTATAAAGAAAGACACATATTTAAAACTCAAAAAAATACTTAGAGTTCTACTTTGGATAGACTTGAAAATGCTGAACAAATCTTTTGTGTGTGTTCTTTTTAAAAAAAATATGACTGTGTTTAACATGTTTATTGTTTTAATACATTTCTGTTATACCCCATACATCTCACTTCTTGCAAGATGAGTGACCTTATAACTTTGATCTCTCTCTCTCTCTCTCTCTCACCTTCTCCCTCCCTCCCCCCCTCTCTCCTCTCTTCTATATGTCTATCTATCTATTTGTCTGTCTGTCTATTCCACCCTCTCTTCCTTCTAGAGCTCAAGGCAGTTTACATGGGATCACCTTTCAATTTTTGCCCAGTACTACCCTGTTTGTTTTGTTTATGTTTTGTCAAATCAGGAGGATTCCAGATTTTATCTGCACAACAATAACCTGTGAGGTGGCTTTTGCTGAGAGTGTGTTACTGGTCCTTAGTTTCTATGCTGAGGATGGCCTTGAACCCCAATTAACCTACTATTCCTAGAGCCCCATAACTACCAAACTATACTGGCACTCAAATAGGTGTGTGCATATGTGCTTGGTATACAGTATCCGTATGGTAACAATATGGATACAAATAAGCATTTAAGCCCTCTTTTAATAATAAGGGAGACAGCTCAACTCTAAATCTAAATCTGGAAGTAAATTCATTGTGGTGTTTGTTTGTGGCCTATTTTTAATTTTTTTTTTTTATATACCTGCAAACTGGAGGATAAACTATCGCACATGCTGAAGTAAATTTTTAATGCTTACCAACACTCTGGGTAGAAACTTCAGAGAAAAGTTTTCCACTTTCCCTCTCAATCAGAGTGTTTGGGAGACTGTGTCTAGCAGTTCTTCACAGAAGGGAGAGAGAGTAAGCATTTGAGTTTCTTTTCTTTTATAAGAACTGTGAGCAACAAACCACGCTTTGGAAAACATTGATCTAGGGTAAGCTTAGCAACTGATGCCAGAAATACATGTGGCAGCGCTTTATCTCACCATACTCATGAATAAAACAGACTACATTGGTATAGATAGTCTTGCAAAAACTAAGAGAGTTATAATAAAGATTTGTTTTAAGGAATGGTGGTGGAAACAGTTTTATATATGCTACCTTGACTTTGAGGGTGATTATAATAAATAAATATAGCCTCTGTGCCAGGATTCTCACTATGCCTTCCTGCTAATGATGCCCACAGTACTTCCAAGATATTACATATGATTTAACAAAACTTGCTTTACTAAGGTCTTCCAGAGGGAATTTCCATATTTAGGAAGTTTTAGAAGGATGTATGTGCCAAAACCTGGAGAGGTCGCTGACCATTTTAATAAGTGAAAAATCCACAGAAAGGACTGAGAAATGGAATGCCACCTAGAATCTTGCTTGATTTCAATACGAATAAAAACTCCAGACAAAGACAAACATTATGCAAACCGAATCGTTGGATTGATTGTCCAATCATGGTATTCTGAAACCATCTAAATGCAACGTTGGTGAGCAAAATTTCTGAATTCATATTACTCACAGCATCATGAAATTTGATGAGTGTTTTGTTTTTGCTTTGATCACTGATGTAGTTTTCATAAGCTTTCTCATAGATAGCTTGGACTTCGTTGACAGCCTGCAGAAATAACAACCACAACAAGCCGACATCCTAATTAGATATGAAGGATTGTGAAGAAACCAGCAGCATTTCAGTAACAGGAAACTCATAGCTTTCCTCCAGTCCTCTGGTTCTTCTACCACCTGAGAATGTGGTAGCAAGAAAGAGGGCTGCAGTCAACCTTAAGATACAAAGATTTATCTATTTACAGAAATAGACGTGTTAAAGATTGAACTCATAGCAGCTAGGGTGCAACATGACTGACGGATGGGGCATGGCTGATAGGATGCAAAAGGAAATTGTCTGGGCAGGTTGAGCAATAAAAAAACCACTGCCACACTAGTGACAGAATATGTAGTTAGGAAATATCAGATATGTAAATTAACCTAGGAAGTAAAGAAAGATGTTCTCCAAAGAAAGCAATAAAAACTCTTTCTGTATATTTGCCAAGACACATCCATAAAATCACTAGGGGTTGTGCTTAATTTTAAAGAGATTTTACTCTTTTAACTATTTTTCAATTTAAGATATTTAGGGTAGCACACAATAAGCATTTCACTTACCGTTTTTTTGCCCAGAAATGCAAAAACCCCTGCAGCAATTTCAGCAGCAAAAATCACCAACAAACAAGTAAAAAACTACAAAAAAAATGAAGATAAGATTACAGATTAAATTTTTATGGAAACTTGAATGCAACATGTAAATTCACTCTCTGAGAATTAGAAACAGTCATTTTAATAACGGAAATACTTTAATAGGACAAGATTAATGATGCAAAATGGAAGGTTCTAGTTCAACTTTTCTTAAATCAGAATAATTTCACACTTTAAGGAAAGGATGGGATAAAAAATATAAAACAAGTATTTCTAACACTGCAACATATCCAAAGCCTTTGCAATAGAATTCTGTTTATGCTTTGCTCAAGTGGTAAATCTCACAATATTGAAAGAGACTGCATTCTAATAAATGAATACAGAATTGCAAATTAACACTTCATGAATTCTTATAACCACTTAGATAGAAATATGTCCTGACTAGGACTTAAGGATCATTATGGGTAGATAATAAAGCAACATCCAAGTTACTATATTTATACAAAAGTTTTATACGATCCACTTTCCTCTTTCTTCTAATGTGCAGCAGATTGATTTCAATATAGGTGTCCTGGCTTAATAAAGTGTAATTTATATAGCTGGATATAATGTTAGATCTATCCTCTCTTTTTTTAAGTCTCTTTTCCATTGATGCCAGCTTTGATCTGCTCTGTTATGTCAGAAATAGTTCTGTTTTTAATACCAGTCTGCTGCTATCTTAATTCACAGTTTGATATTTCTTATTTTGGACTTGGAATAAAGCAAAATACAAAGACTTTAGCAAAGGGATTTTAACTAATGTTTGACTTAATGATTTTGCATTTGAGGCAGGCCTCATATCACCTTACTCTACATGTCCATTACTTACTGCTCCAAGCAGGCACTGAGACTCTCGTGCTGCTCCACAGCATCCAAAAAATCCTACTGCCATCATCAGCACTCCTGCTCCTATCAGTACATACAGTCCTGCAAGTAAAGACAGAATTATCATATTATTTACAAATTCCCGTGTATTAGTTGGGAATCAGATAGCGCTTTTGTCATCATGGAGACCCACAAGTCTTGGTTTCTTGTAAAGAAATCATTCTAAGCTACCCAGTTACACTGACCACCAAGAAGCACCATATGACCAGTTTCCTCCTTTACTGGGACTTTTCAGATGCAGTTGTCAAATTCTATGAGGTTCAAACCCTCTACTGGGAACTGAATGCATACACGTTTGCACTTTAGATGACTACCGTACATGCAGTTCACTGGCTGTAGGAGCTACTCACACCCTGGTGCTCAGTGATAGCAAGAGGCAATATCTAGAAGTTGTCAAGATGTATAATCTATCTATCTATCTGGAACAGAGAAATACATGGGGATATTTTATAATGTAACATTTGTATCGAAAACCGTTATCATTCTCACCCAACAGAACTGAGATAGTCCTCCTTTAACAAGTCCCTCATTTACAACTGTTCATAGCTACAATGGTAATGAAAAAATAATTTTACAAATAATTCTTTGCAGGTCTGTAAAGCTAAGGAAAGCTGAAGTAAAATCATAAGAACTGTCCGGGTTTCACTTGGTGACTCTTTCGCTTAACGAACAATTGTCCAGCTCCAAGTGTGATTACTAAAGAACTATCTTGATAGATATTTAAATGTATTCACAACTGTGATAGACAGCCTTTCCCACCACTTGAGTAGTTAAAAAAAAATACAAGAGCACATTACAATATTCTAGATCAGTAGCATTGCTGTTGGTTTTTTATTAAGTATTTTTTGTAGCAACAATGGTATCTTAACTCCCTTTCTCTCCTGAAATAGCTGAACAGAAAACAATAAAACCACTCTCAGCAGCAGTGCTTGATGAAATAAGAAGGAAAGGAAAGATTTGATAGAAAGTAAGAATCTTTTTATTATGGTCAGACAGTTTTAAATAACTTTTTAAAATTCCAGAATTAAAGACACAAAAGTTGGACGAATGATTTCTCCAAGGAAAGAATAAATTTTCCAAGAACTTCTTAAGGGAAAGACCCCCATTCTCCCCTTCAATCAACACTACGACTGAAACTGGAAAAATCCAGTGGAACCCAGTGTCTTCCTAAGGTTTTGTTTTGGGATTTAATCGAAGAAATTGAGCTATGGAAGACCAGGACAGTGAAAGACAGCATGCCTTAACTGAACAATTCAAGAACACCACTCTGCATCCTTAAAATTTCTCTGTATTGCCCTTTCCTGCAACTCAAGAAAATCTGGCTATGAAGAAAATACAGCTGCTTCAAATTCCTGCTGAGTAATATATAAAATATAGCTAAGAACAACCCACTGAATTATTTTCATAGTTCTGGCTTCCATCTTTACACTTTATTTAATGCTCTCACTTGAGTAGAACTATAGATCTTAATTTTTTCCTCCAGCTTCTTTTACCAAAGATTATGTTCTTTAGACTATTCAAATATATTTTCTCAAAAATAAAATAAAAATATAGTGCAGTATTTTAAGAAAACAAAACTGGTGAAGAAAATGTTCAGGAATGTTTTTACAAATATTTTAGTTTAATCTACAAGTAGGAACAGACGTCACTATTCTGCCATTTAGAAAGGAAGAGAAGTCTTCCCTGTGAAATAAATTAAAACATTTTTAATTCTGCAATGTGTCCCCGCAGTTAGTTCTTGCAAATTTATTGTATTGTTGTACACCACCCAGAAGTTATTTGTGAGATGGGCAGATATTATAAATTTGATTAATAAATTAATTAATCACTCTTTAGAAAGAAAAAATATGACAAGTTGTGAAGAAAAGAAGATAAAAAGTGAAATATTCAAGAAAATCCACAGACTATATAAACTAGATAAAGACTCAAAATCTGTTTTGCAATAAAAAGTTAGCAAAATTATTCTGAATAGAGTATGTGGTTCCCTCTAGATATGTTCTGAATAATTAAAGTGAGTTAATGGATGGGCCCCAAACACTTTTTCTAATAAGCAACAGCTTAGTACTAAATATTTCTGAAGCATAAAAGTAAAGCAAGCATTAAGGACTTACAAGAATACAATTTATGGTCTTGGAAATGCATAATGATTAATAATTAATTCATTTAAAATGAATATCTTCATCCACAATTTTAGGAATTGAATGGTTCAGCAACCTGATTTAGGAAATACAATAATTACCGTAAAACCTCTATTTGAACGCCACCTCTAATTGAACGCCACCTCTATTTG
>JAOYMU010000263.1:54006865-54017751 GCA_025802295.1 Psammodynastes pulverulentus
GGGGGGTTGCCCTTACACTGGGGCCGCGGCTCCCCTGGGAGCGGCGGCGCACAGATTGGGAACCACTGCGTTATATCAAAACTTCTCTATGTCTGCTAAAATGCCTCTAACGTAATTAAAGATTTGGACTATAGGACTCTAACATGTGTCCTAGTTGAAGTGACTTGGTGGGGATGAAAGTATCTGATTTTTCTACCTAGCCAGTTCTATGGCAGCCAGATTTGTTCTATTTTTTTAAAAAAGAAAAAGATAGACCCCAGAGAACCGTTGGGAACTTTCTAGATCTCTGTGCTGTTATCTAGTAAAGCTCTAGTTTTTTGCAGGCCACAAAATCCATAAGGAAATTTTAGTATCTTAAAAACTTAAAAACCTGGTAGTAGCTTTAAATGATTAATTAATTTTTACAGTAGTTCTTTCATTGTGGAAAAGAAGGAGGACAGACTGGGACAACCTTAGCAGTGTTTCATCTCAATCCACCTTTTCAAGTAGGCACTTTTGACCCAAACAGTTTGCTTGGTAAGATTATTCAGAAGAGCTGTTGCCTCTTTCCTTGGACTGACAGAAAGTGAGTAGCCCACAATCACCCAGTTGGCCAAACTAGGACTCATGGTTTCCCAATTTACGGAGCCCGGGTTAAATCTCAAATGAAACTTAGGTCCCAACCAAATACCTTGCCTCTTTTCAAAATACTCCTGTTATAAAATATTAGACTTGTTCCTTATTACCTAAAGTAGAAAGCTACTAATTTAAGTATATGTCTGCAGGAATTACCTTCAAAACTGTGTTAAAGCTGATTAAATGTAAAAAACGTATGACAGTGGGAGATCTGAAAGTAAATAATATTTATTACCAGATTTACATATTGTGCTAAAAATCCTGTCATATCACAAGCCGGTGAGTTCCCAAGCTGTACACGACGCAGAATAAACCCGGACTGCCTGTCTCCCATGCAACGTACTACAATTTGCAGTCTATAGGGAGGTGAGTGAGGAATCCTTCTCTTTTATGAAAAGGGAAAGGAGGGAGACAAACATGTGGGATTTTTTTCTGAAGTAGAAGCACATTGGCTGAAAAAGATCTGTTTACTGGTAGATTCATTTCCTTCTTTCAAAATGCCATCATTGCATAGTAGGTGGCAGCTAAAAATGCTGGAGGTTCCCTAGAGGTAGCTACTGGTTTTTCCTGCTTTTGATAGCACTGTATTGTTATTTGGTATGGTTGTTGCTTAATGTAACATATGAAACAAGCCTAGCAAGTCATAGCACATGGCTTGGTGTTGTATGTTCAAAACGTCTGTCAGATTTCATTCTCCAGTATTCCATTTCTATATGCCCTTTTCTTACAGCAATGTTCCCTTTCCTTTGTAATTTCTTATCACAGACTTGATATAATTCACATTCTGGGTAACAGGAGAGTTGTTTCCTCTCCTCCCCTGCTGATTTTATGTGTAACTTCTTGACATCTTAAAAGAGCCAAGTCTAGTTTATTCCCCTTAGTATTGGATTTCATTTGGCTTTCACAGTTTGCAAAGCAGGGTTTAATCAAACGTAGTAAAGCACAGAATATAATTTTAACTTCACAAGAGAAGGAAAGCTGCAGCGGGCCTGGATGAAACAAGATGAAACTTGCTCTTATTTTAGCTTCACTTTTGTGTAGGTACCCACTTCCAAGGAGGAAATCTGCTAGCTTTGAGGGCAGACATGACTTCATATCCTAAAAACACAAGCTGTCCATTAAGATTTTTCTAAAACAAACAGCAGCAGAACAGCCTCAGAAAAGAAAGGGTAGCCACTCCCTACTTAAAGTTTTACCCAGAGCAAATTTGGCACCAAGAAATAATAAGGTGGCAGAGAATCGTGAGCATTCTTCCCAAATAAACCCAACAGAGGAGGTAAGATATGTTAAGAAGGCAAGGAAGAAGACTGTTTCTATTCAAGAATTCCCAAATGTTTTGGTTTGGTTGTTGCTTAATGCAATATACATCTTTCAACAAAATGGATACCCACACAACTTTATCAAAAAGTGTCTGACCACTCAATCCCCCAAAGCACAGCCAACACAAGCTGTCAAAAGAAAAAAAGCTGCCATATATTGAAAACATTTCAAAAACAACCACCAGACTATTACAACCACATGGCATCACCGTAGCACACAAACCAACTGAAGACTTCACTATAGTTTCAACTAGGAAACAGTGAGTATCCTAGACCAAGCTAAGTTAATAATAGAGTGGAAAGTTTGTAGAGTGAGACAACAGTTATAGACAGATGATTGGAGAAAGAATTGGGTAATTGAGAGGAAGAAAACTAAGGATCAAATTCTGCAACAGCATATTAATACAAGATTGAAGACTAATACAGAAATAATTGTCCTAAACAATATTCCTATCAGACATCCGTAAAAGAAAGAGAAAAGAAAATTCTCTGATTATAATCCTATTAGTTTGGTTTACAAAAAGAAATTTAGTTCTTTTAGAGGAAATTAATGAAACATTACAGAAATAAGCAAGGCAATGATTCCAATAATGGCTTGGGGTACAAGCAAAGCTTAAATGAAAGGTTATTTTATACAGCAAAAACTAAACTCAAAAAGAAGAGGCAAAAGAAATCTGGCTATTTTGGATGTGATAAAAAAGAATTAAAGAAATTTGCAGAGAAAATAAGTATCTCTCATCAAATTAAACTTTTACAGCAACACACATTGATGTTAACAGTAAGAGAAATGGAAATAACAATGAACTATGTAAAGCAAAAAGAAATTGAATTTGCAAATAAACCAGGAAAATGGTTGCTGTAGAAACTAAGAAAGGAAAAAGAAAATTATATTGAAACTTCAATACTGTACTAACAGATAATATGGCTATGCAAAAATGTTTCATCATTATTATCAGAAGATGATATTTTATTATTATAAAGGACATGATATTTCTTAAAAGAAAATAGATGAATATTTACAAAAACAAAATCTACCAAGGATTACAGAGAAACAAAGACAAATTATGAATGGACCTAGAACAATAAGGGAAATTTTTAAAGCTATTAAAAAGGTTAAACCAAGAAAGGTGGCTGGACCAGATGGATTATCAGGTTTTTAATGTAAATGTTTTGAGGATAAACTTTTACAACCTCTACAGAATAGGAATTCTATTTTACAGGAACTTTGAAAGTGGCTAACATAATACTCATGTCTAAAGACCGATTTGTCTTTATAAGACATTACACATCAATATCATTACTGAATAATGATAATATGTTTTCCACAACCATTAGATAGATTCAAAATAATTTTTCAGGAACTTATTCATGTAGGCTTTTAGCCACATTGTTAACTGTGGTTTTTAGCTAAAAGACCAAGTACAATGTTAGAACTGTGTTGGACATTCTAGAATATTTGACATACTAAAAAACAAGTTGCATTCCTTTTTTCATTGGAGAGAAGGCTTTTTGGCAATTTGAACTGGACTTTCATCATTAAAGTTTTAGGGAATGTTAACTTTGGAGACAAATTTATGAAACAAGCGAACTTGAGTTATACTCCATAGAAACTTAGAAAGCACAAATTATTGTTATTGGAGATCTAAGAAAACCAAAGGAATAAGACAGAGATGCCCACTGTCTCCTCTCTTCTTTATTGTGGTTCCTAAAACTCTGAATAGAAATATACGACGAGGAGGAGATTGTAGGAGTAAATATTAAATAAGGAGATCACCTGACAATTTGGTATTGGTTTTGGAAAATCTCTTAAAGGGAATTGAAATATTAATGAGCAAATAAAAGAATTTGGGTCATTAGCAAGTTTCAAGATTAACGAACAGAATACAAAGATGTTAAGAAAAAAATATGAGCAAGGAGCAAACACAAGAGCATTGATCAATAAAACAGGTTTTAATTTAATGAATTTATGATCTATGGTTTTGATGATTTGAAAAAAATAGAAAAGTAGAAAAAATGAAAGTCATGTTGTATCTCTGGTGTTGGTTGTCACTTTTAAAGCCCTACATGGCTTGGGACCAGGTTATCTGAAGGACTGTCTGTTCCCAGTTACATCCACCTGACTCACCAGAGTGGGGAGGCAGGGAATGCTATGGGTTCTCTTTCCTGAAGAGATACATCTGGTGGGACCCAGAAGAAGGGCCTTCTCCATGGTGGCTTCCTCCCTTTGGAACATCCTCCCCAGGGAGATTAGACTGCCCCCCCCCCACTTTGAAACTTTTGCAATGCCCCAAAGACCTGGTTTTGCCAAAGGGCCTGGGAAATCCAGAGTGAGATGTAACCCATCAAGTAGCTTGTTTGATTGCTTGTTATCATCAAGGGGGATGGGGGTTACTGTTTTCACTTTTTGTATATTGAGTTTTTATTTTTTGTAAGCCACCTAGAGTCACAGAAACTGAGTAGGCAGCCACATAAATTCTCTAAATAAATTCTCAAATTAATTAAATAAACCATAGAGTAAGAGATAACTTTATACTTTTAACTTCTGTAAAGTAAATGGGAAATTATTTTTTAATATATATTGTTTTTCTTGTTTTTTACATTTTGGGTTTTCTATTTTTCTTGCATTTTTTCTTTCCTTTATTCTAGATATTAGTTTCTTTAAGTTTTTATCTTTATTAAAATCTTAATACAGTTACATCAACAAAATAAAGAGCATTGCTACTAAGGGACCCCAGACGACATAAATACTGGTGCCAATCTTCCACTGCAATGATCCCTACAGTTGCCAAATTATGAATAAAATTGTTTCTGTTTCTTGAACTGGCAATCAGTTGTTTACTCAAAGTAGGGTTAACATACTTGGACTGCAAACCTTTGTATTTTTATTTTATTATTTATTTTTGTTTGTCAAGCATATATGAGAAAAACAAGTATAAGTATGAACATAACATATAAGCATAAAAATATAAGTAGGTACGAATAAAAAGAAACATTAGGACAGGGATGGTAGGCATGTTGGTGCACTTATGCACGCCCCTTACAGACCTCTTAGTAATGGGGTGAGGTCTACAGTAGATAATCTAAGGTAAAATTTTTGGGGTTTGGGGAAGACAGAAAACCTGTGGAGTTTTCTCTCTCCCTTGACTGCCATTTCATGGATGTCCAGATCTGTGCAGTTCAAATACAGCAGCCTTTATTTCAACATCTATTTCAGGGAGCAAATGAGAAACATGAGTGGAGGGTGGAGTCTGAGGCCTAACTGGTTTCTCAAAAACCAACTTGTGCTCCCATAATAAAGAGTTGAAGCCATGATGCTGTTGCTGTCACTAAAAACAGCTTGAAAGTGGAGCCATGTGCAAAATGGGGGAGTCAATTCTCCACTATGTTCTAATATTCATAAACTGGAATGGCTATCTATGCAAATCCAAATGTATAATTTATCATTACAGTTCTGACAGTGGTTGTCCCTGGATCAAAAATAAATGCTCAGAAACAAATACCAGAAAGGAACTATCACGAAGTTTCCTGAGGTTGACTGTTGTGGGCTCTAGAAAGTTGGACTAGCAACACTAATATTGGATTAGCAATGAGTACTACCTTCTCTGATTAATATCAGATCTTCGGAGTTTTAGGAATGAAAGTTTAAAATCTTACTCTGTGAAATCTAATTTAACTGTTAAATCATAAACTCCTCTGATGTTTTTAATAGCTGATTAGAATTGGTTGGGATGGATGGCTAATTTATTTATACCCATCTTTCAGAAGCTAAGTTTGCAACATAATGTATAAGCACTGAGACTCTGTAAGTGGGCATGAGAATCTTAAAGTATTGATGATAGATAGCCAGTTCAGTATAAGTTTGTTACTTCCCAAGCACTTGTCACTGGTTTGTAATCTCTGAGAATTTAACTTGCACTCCGTTGACAGGTGGATAGATTATGCAGAGATCGAATGGTGAGAGCTCATACGTCCTGACAAACGTTGGTGGAATTTAATTGAAGTCAATAAGGAACTTTATTCCACCTGGCATGGCCCAACCCCTACACTGCAATGCATGCTTGAGCTATTAGCACAGCTGCCAGCCTGTTTCCAAGGGGATGGAGCCAGTGGATGGAAAAGATGAGCAGAGACCAGGTTTTCAGAATAAGGCCAGGAAAGATCCAGCAGCAAAAGCCTACTTTGTGGGCAGGGATGGGACTTAATATAGCAGGCATGTGCCAAGTCAATGGAAAGTACAGGGCTATAATTGTAAATTATTGTAAAGTTAAAAATAGGGCAGATCTAGCAGAACCTGTTCAAAAATACACAAGAGACTGAAAGGAGGAAGAAAATTCCAGACAGCTTCTAGCAGTTATAATGAAGTCTTCATATTGCTAATCAGATAGTAGCAAAACAGACTTGAGCAGCAGGAGAAACTACAGGTAGCATTTGACTTACAAGAGTTCATTTAGTGATGGTTTAAAGTTACAATGACACTGAAAACTGTGGCTTATGACTACTTTTCACACTTGTGACCATTGCAGCATCCCCGTGATCATACAATATGATCAAAATTTGAATGCTTGACAACTGACTCATGTTTATGACGGTTGTAGTGTCCTGGGGTCAGGTGATCACCTTTTGCAACCTTCTGACAAGCAAAGTCAATGAGGAAGGCAGCTTCACTTAACAACTGTGGCAAAAAAAGTCCTAAAGTGGGGCAAAATTCACTTCACAAATGTTTCACTTAGCAACAGAAATGTTGGGCTCTATTGTGGTTGTAAGTTGAGGACTACCTGTAGTAACTTTTTTAATCTCACATGCCAGTATCTCATTTCACAGCTTTTTTTGGTAGCTGTGTTTTGTTTTGTCCTTCAGCCATAGAAGTTGCTCCTAACTTTTATTAGCTGACCAAGAAAAATGGGTAAATCTGCTTATGATAAAAAGGGCAGAGAATCAATAGCTCCCAATGCCAGCTTCCTCCATTACTGGATGTCTGAGAGTTCAGCAACTTTGGATTGCCACAGTTTTCCCATTCTTGTACTAAACAGAGTAGAGATTCACAGTAACATGTGAAATTCTCTGCAAGATTTTGCAAATATAAAACTACATTCATGCCAAATATCAGCATACAATTTACAAACTGTATTTTTTTTAATGAAATAGATGTTTTTGTTGGTCTATGAATTTATTTATTTCTTGACAGTCCAGAGGACAAAGGCTCAGGTCTCAGTGTAGAAAGAATTATAGTGAAAGAAAGCAATTGTTCCAAAATTATCCAATGAGCTCTGTAGATATGTCTCTATGGGAGATTCAGACTCTGGTATCCCTGTTCATGGGAGCCCAGAAAAAGATACAGCTGCTTTAATGATTTGGATGTTTCTTTTTACATTGCAATGTATTTATTTCTAAGGATTTGCACAGCTCTACTTTACTAAAATAGTTACTATGAAAAAGTTCAAGTGGAATATACATTTTCTCCAGGTACTGTATTTCCATGAGCCTTCAATGGGCTAATAAAGCCCATTGAAGGCTCCTGACAAATTTGTATGCTCAGACACATGTTTTTGTGAGATGAGTGACCATATAAATATGATGGGTGCAGTACTACCTTGTGGTTAAGATACTGGGCTTGTTGATCAGAAAGTTGGTAATTCGATACCCAAGCACCACATGACAGGGTGAGCTCCTGTTCTTGCCCCAGCTCTTGCCAATCTAGCAGTTCAAAAATATGCAAATGCAAGTAGATAACATAGGTACCACAATAGGTACCAATTGGTGGGATGATAACAGTATTCCATGCACCTCAGCGTATAATCATGCTGCCCACATGATCACGGAAGCATCCTCCGACTCTGCGGGCTCCTTCAGCTAGGAAACAGAGATGACGACTGCCACTTACAGCTGGACATGACTCGACAGGGGAAACTTCTACCTTTACTTTTGTAAAAGTATGATACATACATACATACATACATACATTCTGCAATGACCTGACCACTTCTGAAGTTTTTAACATATTTGTCTTTATGGATAATGAAACTAGAACCCAAAACTTCATTGTACACTATAGCTTGCCTTGGGGGGGGGGGGCTTTTCATGCAAAAAAAGGTGGGAAAAAATGAAATATACCCAGGATTTAATTTCCCTTTTGAGGAGTTTGCTTCAGGAAAGTCAAACCGTATCAAAGAGGATCCATCTAAAACCAATCCATCTAAAACCAACTGTATAAATACAAAGTCTGTGATTCTTGAAAACATGCATCTGATCAAAAAAGATGCCCAAAGAAGGAAATGTAACACTATCTTGGCCTGATTTCATTGGAAGTGCTTGGCTCTGCGAAGTCAGTGAATAGCTGTAACACTGCCAATGTAAATAACTAGGAAAAAAAGATATTTAATATAACTCAGCAGATTTACCTCTCTCTGTCACATGGATTGCCTGTTTTTCTTTCTTTTACCAAACTTTTGAATAGTAGCCTTGCAGAAATGCAACCACAAATAACTCTTACATCAGGCTGTTGTCAGTTGTAATGGGCCAAAGAACATGAAACAGCATTGGCTTTAACCGTGGTAAAATAGTAATCTTGCTATGTTTCCCATTCAGATGATGAATGAGGCTGTTAGGCTCCAGAGAAGAAGCAATAGTAGCCTTGGTGAATTGAACAGGTGGCCTCAAGACACTGAATGCAGCCAGCTTGCCCAACCTTTGCGGGATTATGGATTGTAGCAGCCATCATGTGTAGGCATCCTTATAGACTTTTTAAAAATAGATATTTTTTAAAAACCTTGCTTCAATATAAGTAATATGACAATACAGCTAATAGTCAAGGGCAAATTTCTAAAATTGCTGTTGATGGAGAAAAATGTCAAGAGCTGAACTTGATTTCTAATTATGCTTTCTTCCAAATTTGTTGATGAATTACGTTAATACAATTTTCCTCCAGGGCATCATTAAACAGAAATCTTGCCAGATGGATCACTATGACCAAAATGAGACAATGCAGGGAATATTTATCTTGAACCTAGTCATACTAAAGTAATTTTAAAAGAACCTGTTCACTATCTCAATGGATCTAATGCCTATCAAGTTATTGATTTCTTTACAAAAGTAATCTGCCACTCTACTATTAAGAATTATATTTTTTGTTCAAACTTTGCCGCTAATACATTTTTCTTTTAGTTAATATCAAATCTATTAAAGAAGCTACAAATCTGCTTGGAGATTCTCTATACTTCATCTTTTTACCCTTAAACATTCCTGTCAAATACAAAATTGACAGGACTTTGTTAGCTCTGACATCTTATCTTTAGATCTCACTATCAAATTTGTCAAGCATTGCTTTAAAAGAATCTCATTTATAGTTGAGTTTTATCTTGTTTTATTTTTTATTTTTTATTATATAGTTTTGTTTATTTTTAAAACATCTTCTTAGCCATCTCTAGTGTCTCTGGCTAAAAGTAAGGAGAAAAATATTTTAATAGTTAAATACTATCTGGGAGAAGTGTAGTTACCCTGGTCCCCAAAGTATAGTCCACAATATAGTCCATAATAATAGAGCTGCAGTTTGCTGAACTTGCATGACTTACCTCATTTAAGAACAAAACATTTATCAAGCTAATATTTTTATTTTTGTCAGGAGTGTCAAGATACTGAAATGATTTGCTGCCCTAAGACTTCTTTCTGCAATATCGTAGCCTGGAGAATGAGCTTTTGTGCTCTGACATACCTTTGAAGTAATCAGGTATTGCTTTTGATTTTGATCAGCCCTTAATATTACATCTAGATGCAACATTAATTGCATCTATTATACCAGTTATAATCCATTGGAATGTCACAAACTTGCTTAGAAGGATGGAAGGATGGAAACAAATGTACTGTAGCCATATAGTAAAACAGACAATGTGTGTCATTCTCCTTTTCTTGTTCTCAGATTTTCCCAGTAGTCTTCCCTTGAAACAAGGAGTTAAAGAAGGATCTTAGTCTATAGTTCCCTTAGTCTATTCTGTTCCCTTGCTAACAGAATAAATAGTCATTACTGTGAGTAGATTTCACAGTTCCTAACAAAATATGACCAGAAAAAATGTTAATAGAAATGGTTAAAATTGTGGAATCTTGAATTTAAAGCACCTTATTTTGGAATTTCTTTGGGGGCTACACTTAAGAATATCTACATTGTGTGTTTGTGTAAGGGGGTAAGTTTGCTAAAGCGTGAATACCTCTAAAGATACTCATACAGTATTTGGTAAATAAGGTGATATACAGGGAACAGATTGTCTTGTGCAGCACACCTCCTTTACAGATAGCCAAGTAGAGGTACCTTCCAGAACCACCATTTTGCCAATAAAATAGGTCTCCAGGTGTACAGGGCTACAATTTGCATCAACCTGGCCAAAATGGCCACAGATGACACAGAGCAGGACCAGGTTGAAGTGCATCTGTTTTTAGTCTGGAGATCAAACAATCTGCATCTAGAGAGGGAGGGAGTTTTAATCACTGTAGCTCTCTGTTTTAATAAGGCAGGCACAAAAAAAGTAAGCAAGCAAACACGGGAAGCATGGGTAAAATACAGGCACAAAAAAGGGGCAAACTTCAGAGTGCCTGAATGCTAGCAACTATTAATATATTCTAGCTAGCAGTTGGGACTTTATATATTTCTCCCTGCCAGAAGGTTTACAGTCGGATTTAGAAAGATACAGAAGATTAAAGTGATGCATATTAATGTTCCATTCTTCTACATGACTATTTAAGACCCATTGAGTCCAATGAAGCTTAATCTCTAGTATATATGTATGGGACTGCAATTTCAGGTTGAGATAATTCAGGGTGTTAAATGGAGGGAGATTTATTTGAGGCTTAATTAAACATGGAATTCAAGAACTGATCCATCTCATCTTGGGCACTCTTTCTTTGAACTATTACCATCTGGCAGACGGTACAGGACAATAAAAACAAGGACAAACAGGCTGAAAA
>JAOYMU010000263.1:54029524-54041384 GCA_025802295.1 Psammodynastes pulverulentus
AAATCATTGGAGGACACCGGTGATGACAGCCAGCTATGAGAATAAATCATTGGAGAACTGATGCAAGAGGGGCGGGATAAACAGGGTCATAGGGGAGGATGGCTGGATGAGGGTCAGATAGATTTGTGCAGGAGCACAGCCGACATGTTTTCTTTCCAATAAATCTTCTAAAATCTTGAAACAAAGTGAGAAATGGGAGGTTTTTGTTGGAGAAACTGTTCCGGAAAACTCCACATAAACCTCCTTCCCATATTAGCTTTAACCAATCTTAATCAGTCATAGGATGAAACAGTTTCAATGTTAATCTTAATAGTACCTAGTAAATAATTACAGTTATAAAATTATTCTGTCTATTAAAGATACTAAAAATTATCTTCCTATTTGATATTTAGTATACAATAAATACAGCTATAGATATGAATATAATATGCAATAATGTACACTTGTTACATATGTATATCTAAGAATATAATTATGATCTTCCTTATTTGGATTATATTCTTATAGCAGTTATAATAATATATTGTATTGTTCTATATATACCAGTCTTTCTTCTTTTCCACCTTCTGTTCGTACAAAAGTCCTCTTTTCTTCTAGCTCCTTTCCCCCCTTTTTTTCCTCCTCTCCAGATCCTCCAATTGTAGCTGCAAGTATTTATTGTCCATTCATTCTTTCCTTGTCCAAATTAATTCAAAGTGGGATCCTTTCTATTTTATTGTTTTTAGCATAGTTATTTTTAAACACTTACACTCTGAGAGGCAAGTCCACAAATATCTCTTATCGATTTCCACGTTACTGTCTCTCTCTTAGTCTCTTTCCCCACTTCTGGATCATTCCAACAGCTTCTTCAATTTCTCATTCCATAGAAAAGTACAACCTTATAAATTATACTGACCACACCATAAAATGGCAGTTCCTCCGAAAAAATCAAAGCCCTCCTGGAATAATGCTCTCCGTTCGCCTCTTCGTCCTCTCAGCTGGGCTCTGCTCATCAGTCAATTTCCACTCCCCCTCGTAATGGCCACTCTAGGCTTCTCCGTTCTCAGTTACACCTTCCCTTTAAAGCGACACTCGCATGCCCAAATCTCCAAACCAACACGTTCTTTGCTATCGATCGTCGTTCTTCCTGCACCTCTCACCTTTCTTCGCTCCAATCCTTCCAATATTGTTATTTTCTTGCACAGACTACGGGCATCTCCTCCCTTCCCCCATCATTAGCGCGTCAAGACTTCAAGCTGCCATTTCACAACAGCACTGCACTTTGGAAACCTTTGGAATTTCTCCGTAGCCGAGCGCAGTTGCCTTCTGCTACCCAGCTCTCCGAGAGCCCGTGTTCTTCACCCACCCCTCCAGGATCGGTGAGCCCCTAAGAGCCACTCCAAAGGGCACTATGAGAATTAAGGCACAGAGCCCGTCCTTTCCTCTCACTCCGTCTCCGCGCCGCCACTGGAAGTCTCTACATGCAGTCTTTTAAGGGCAGCCAGTGGCTCAGTGCTTAAGAAAGCTGGGCTTGTCAGCTGGAAAGCTGGCAGCCCAGATGCAAAACCCAAATGTCACATGACAGGGTGAGCACTTCGCCTTACCTCAATTACTGCCAACCAAGCAGTTTGAAAGCATTCAAATGCGAATAGATAAATAGGTACCAATTTGATGGGAAGGTAACAGTGCTCTGTGACATCCTGCTGGCCACATGACCATGGAAATGTCTTCTGATGGCATTGGCTCAATGGCCTTGAAACGGAGATGAACCTCACCCCTATAATTGGCAACGATTAGCGGTGTAAAATCTTCAGGGACTCATTTACTCTTTTTATATGTAGTCTTATGTTCTTCTGGAAGTAGTATTTATATTCTATGCAACAAGATCTCCAATTATTAGACAAATTAAGGAATAAAATGAAGGAACAGTGTTAATTTTGCTTTTGTGTAAAATCTCAGATGAGATTGCACAAAACCCATTTCCTTTTTTCTTTGTTCTAATAGCGTTCTAAGAGGTTCTAATAATGGACTGCTAGATGATTTTGAGATTTAGGAATATTTTTGAAATGTAGAAACTTTTTTGAGACTTAGAAACTTACAGTTCACCTTTATTTTTGTTTTAAAGGTGTGACCAGGAGTTTTTAGTTAGGGTTTTAAATTGGGATCAGTATAGATTTTAAGTTTATTGTATTTTTAATTGTATCGGTTGTTGTTTACTTTTTATCTTGTTGTGAACCGCCCCGAGTCTGTGGAGATGGGGCGGTATAGAAATCTAATTAATAAATAAAATAAATAAATTAAAAAATGGCTTCACTCCTTCCAATGACATCATCCTATTGCTAAATGCTTTCCTGTAGCCTGGCAAAAGATCAGAAGGCCCCAACCCTCAAATGATGCCCACTTTTCTTAGCACACCAGGTGAACCAGGTTATTATATGAAGATAGTGGGCTGGGGAAGCATTTGGATGTCCTTCCTTCTTATCAAAACTTCAGGTATAGGAAAACAATACCTTTGGTCATCACAATAGCTACAATAATATTCATCCATCTAATCCATTCATCCATTTATCCACCCACCCACTGACCCATTCATTGATTTATTCATTTCTCAAAGTCTTAAATGTTTCACTGTGGGTGGCCCACTTTGGTAATAAGCTAGGTAGAAAGTTTGAATCTGTTGTTTTTTTTTCTTAAAAACAAACCAAACTTGGCTTGTCCAAACCTTTTTACCTCCCAGGTTTCTGAATATCACATACTATACATCAAACAGATGCAACTTCAGCTGAGTGTCCACTTCTGAATGCCTTATAGTTCTCCGTGCACTTAAATGGATTAATGTCATTATTTGAATGAGGTGCTGCTGCTCTTAAAGTGATGTAACTAAAAGCTCCTTTGCCACAAAATATGTAAAGCGCTTTGCTTTCAAGAACATAAGAAGAACCCCAATCAATCAGGTCCGTCCAGGCTAAATGTCTGGGTCACACTGACTACCTACCTGCCTCTAGAAGTAACAGCCCTTTTCTACCGCCACTTTCTAGCAGTCAATTACCCGAAGGGAACAAAATCCAAATGATCTAGAAGCTCAACCAGCAATAAGCTGACCTAAAAGTATGAATATCTCTACCTGACCAAGGCTTCCATAAAAGCACAAAGTAAAAAACAACAACCACCTGTTGTTTTCAAACTACTAGTCCCTGCCATGTTATTAAATTAAATAACTTTCTAATTGTTTCCATAGCACAATGTTCTTCTCCATGCTATTACAACGGTCTGACTGTAACACATTGTCAGCTACTGTTCAATGGCATGTCTTCTCCTGTCCACACTGCTGTGAGGTAATAAGATCAAGCTGAGCAGTGGTTCTCCATGTGTTTGTTTAATGGGGTGTCACAACCCACCTACAGCTTAAACTTCAGAGTCCTTTTGCTTTCAGCAAGGCTTTGCAAAGAATAAAAGAAATGACCAAAGCCCTTGCTTTACGTTTATGCCAATATTTCCTCTCTGCAGACTTATATTTAAAAAAAAAAAAAAAAAGCTGTTGAAAAAAAGAAAGGCCTGGGTTTTCAGAGGGATAGCTGTGATTGTCTCTGAAAGAGGAAACAATGTGGTGTCTTGTGTACCTTAACGATAAACAAACTGATGATGACAGTGTAAGGGTTTGTGATTGACATTCCACTTCATCAGATAAATAGAGCAGTTAGTGAACAGGAGAGAGGATGAATGCAAGAGCTGCTGCCAAGTTTCCGAGGGGGTTAAAGGAGAGCACTGTCCGTGCATCAAGCAGAAAAGAGTTCTTTACTAAGAGTAAAGAAGGAATAGTACAAACTATTAGGAATCCTGCAATGGCCAAAGGATGTAATTTTGTACATGGCAATAGTAGGCAGAGCCCTGGAAGACTTTGCATTCATATTTCAAAACATAAGCTTTCTAGACTTTTTGAGTAGGACTGTAGGCTCAAAATATATGGAAAAAAATTGTTAAACAACCGCAACCAGGAATGCCATGCAGGATTTCCACAGGTGATGTGCAGGGATTTGGTACATTTCCCCCTCTGCAGTAGAATAAACTGTATTACCTTAATTGGCACCACTAGTTGAGCAAACTTAAGTCTTTGTTTAGTGTTCTAGATTTGGGATGCCTGTAAATGTATGTGTCTGTGTGTATCTATAAAAATGATCTTTGAACAACTCCTGTTTAAGATGTCAATGCAACTGCAGTTCTCAGCTAACCTCACCACTGCAAGCCCATTTTCAAGAGGGGAAAGACAATACAATATGTAGAGTATATCAAAGGTCAGGTCCCATAGGCTACTCACAATGTTTTTTTATTATTATTTTTTCAGAGAAAATATTCCTACTTTTAGGAATGCTCAAAGGCCATGCATCAAAGAAAATTTATAGAAGAAAATGGCAATGAATGTAAATATTGAGTGTAAATGATATAATAAATAGTTATGATATTCACTTTTGGTATATACCCTTTTGAGATATTAGAAAAAAGGTTTGCATATACATTCAGGATGCTTTTCTTTGTTGATCCTAATCTAATTATCTACTTTTTAAAGAATAATAAATATAGATTGCTTTTAGTTTACCTGTGACAAAATACAGACTTTTCTGGATAGGGTGTTTGTTTATTGGCAATAGCATGCCAAGCTTTGAGAGATTTTATGTTCATAATTTGTACGTAGAAAATTAAGGCTGTAGTCCTATGTAAATGAAAATCTCCCTTTGGATTCAGCAGAGGTTACATTTGATTAAACATGCAAAACCGTATTCTGTGAGCCTATTTACTCCATTGATCACTGACAAGATGCAAAGAACCACAAGCAGGGCCTCCAAATCTAAATATGTAATAGAAAAGTCACACTGGGTAAGTGCATATTTATGAGATCCATGTTTATGTATCCATATTTATAAATTCAATAATGGCTTCCTTAAGAATTGTTTGTTTTTGTTTCTCTTTAAATTGGTGATTAGCTGCACTGCTCAAGCACAGAAAGCCACATAGCTTCGGAACATGTTGATAACCAAGAGTGTCAAGGATTAACAAATGCGCCCCATTGTGGTTGTTTATTTCCTTTGTTGTTTCTATGGTTTTAGTAACGGTTTTTTTGTTTCCTACTAAGGTTGTTGTTAGTATGAAACAAGATCAATACACAAGTTATAGAGTGATGTTTCTCAGCAATTAAAGTGATGTCCGTTTTTTCAGAATTGGGGATAAAAAGTGAAAGGACTTTCTTTTATTAATGGAAACATTCTGGCTGAGACATCAAAGCACTGGATTCTTTCATGCTCACTGGAAAATTTCAGAAGCTTAATTCCAACACTTAGCAAGATAAAAAGCAAACTTATGTTAATTATATAGTTTAAAATGAACTCGGCCTCATGGTTATTCCTCTACTCTGTCAATAGAGCTATTGAAATGAACAGATCAGAAATGTGATCACAACGCCAGAGGCAGAGTATTAGTCCACCAAAAATATGATTCTCAAAAAAGACTCTTGCTATCCCCCAAAGCTAATCATCAATAACAAAACTTGATTGCAGATTATAAATTAATGATATTATCTGGGGGCTTAATAAAGATAACTAATTGATGCCAGTCAAGGAAAGTGCCTTGCATGCTTGATCTTCTCCTTGACATCAGAAACCTTTTTTGGTTTACATTAAAACAACACTACAAAAATAATCTAAAATTTCAGTTTAAAAATGCAGAAATTTTAGCTAATGTGGGTGGGTTAAACAGTCATGATGGTGGCCACATGATCAACGTTTCACCCCCCCCCCTTTTTTTTTTTTACTGCATGTGAACTATGTCAAGAACTCTGTGCAGTTGTGGCTGCTATTTTGACTTTTTTGATTCCTCAAATATACCCTTGTTTAACAGAGATATTTTGGATAAGAAAGTATAGTAGTAAAAGGCAAATTAAAATCTTTCGTGCCCAAACTTCCAATAAATCATAAGGCAGCTTTCCATCTCTACCCATCCCTGAAGTTTTAAATATAATTCCCATCATCCCTATCTAGCACTATCTTAAGGTAAAGTTATTCGTCTGGGTTAGCATTATTTAAGGGAAAAGCAGCTGTCACAAAGAATCACCAAGCTGATAGGTTGGATCTTGGCTTCTTTGCAGCATTTTGACCAACACGTAGACACAACATTTCTACTTAAGACTTGTAAAAGTGGCTTTTGACCAACTTCAGATACTAGGAAGATGAATCCTCCACTCCAGTATTTGTGGAGATACACCATTATTGGGTAGGTGTTGGGAAGTCTTGGCAAACTGATCTATATGTGCTATGAGGATGAAAGTATGGTTAATGCACCCAGATTCTTGGCAATCCCCTCTTCTGAACTGGAAAGCGCACCTGTGCCTAACATGATAGGCAAGCACACCCTGCCCTGGCTAAGGAGGATGGGAAACGTTATCCAAGACAAGGTGGCATTTGGCATCAGGCGTGATACTGTGGGATCCCCGGTGTTGCTAGCTTCTGAAGAAGGCCACTGCACACATCCCAATTCACTGTATACAAACGCTTATTTCCAGATAACCCTCTGGTCTGCCTGTGCAACAGCTACTGCAGGGAGACAGAGAGCACAGAAATGGGACTCCAACACCGAAAATAAGCCTGCTTTTCCCTATGCACAGTTGCCCTTTCATTTATTCCCGGCGGAGCTCCGAGGTTCCAACATCGCTCGCCTTTGTTGTTCTTATTTCGGATTATAACGCAAAGACGTGGCGCCGGGTGGGGAAGGATGCTCGGTTGCAGGGAGCAGCGGGAATTCCCGGGTTGGGACTGCGCGGGGTACCTGCACACCGGGCAGCGCCGAACAGGTAAGCTCGATCAGAAGCCGCCCCACGCGGAGGAAGAGCCAGGTCGTCTGTCTCAACCTCACAACACCACAGTTCCTGCTCAACAACGGGCACACACGCACATAAACACATGCACACGCAGAGCTGGCACCCTGTTCCCTCACCCCCTGAACCTTTAGCCCCCGAGCGCCTTCTGCTCCTCCGGCCCCGCACTGACCCAGAAGATGAAGTTGAAAAGGAAAAGCAGGAACTTGACGCAGCGCATCCCTCCTTGCACTCGCCCCATGGCAGCAGCGGCTCTTCCTCGCGTGCTTTCTTCCTCCTCCGGCAGCAGCCCAGAACAAGCCCGGCGATCCCTCTCGCCCAGAAGCCGCGGCAGGCGCCTTTACCCTTTGCCGCTTTCCTAGTCGGGGAGGGCGCAGGGGCGGAGCCTGCGAGGAGGAGGCGGGGCGGAGCTGCGGGTTGTTTAGGGCCCTTTGACCTTCCGCTCCCAACGGAGACTTCGCCGGGGACTCGGCTTCTAACGTAAAAAAAAAAAAGGCACGAAGGGGCCGAAAAATGTGCCTTTTCTTTTGTCTTAACTGAGACGGGACGAGATGCGCTTTGGCGGGAATCGTGCCCGCCTTGAGGCAAAATTCAGCTCGTGGGAACCGCCTCCAAGATTACATTTTGGCACTAGACTCTTTCCTTGATATCTCACCTCCTTTGCTCTGTTTAGGATCCGTTTAATTTCATTAAAGCTTGCCCAGGACAAGCATTTGTTGAATATATATATAGATATCCCTGTATCTGATTACTAGGCGGGGAATAAAAGCTACGCTGTCCAGATAGCAGCTGTGTTCCCACAAAAGACAGTTGAGCAAAACAAATTCATCATTTTAGCCTACGCTGACACTGGGCAGTCTATGGTTCAGTATAGCTGCAGAAAACCGGATTATTTAAGCAGACTCTTAGTTAAATTCACGTGTCCCGGAAACAGAAGAAAGTTTGCAGCTGAAAACGATGCTATTCTAAGGTGCTTTTCTCATATTAAAAATAAAAGCTTTCAAAGCTTTCTGAAAACTGGATTTTATTTTCCTAGGGAAGAAAATTGGCTTACAGCATTATGCACAGCATCACTTTTTCTACTTGTAACAAATTTTCATTTTACACTAATACTGGATAGTACTAAAAGAGGTCACTGCTTTTAATGAATATGTTTTTAAAAGAGGAAATAGTCTCAGCATGTAGTTGAAGATGGATTTGTATGCCCAATTACCACAATAATATATTAAAGTCTGTGGTCTGGTATTTAAATTAAGAATTGGAACACTGTTGGTTTATTTGGGGACTTACAATGGCATTTGGGGAGGGAGCCTTCCAGTCAGTATTGACTCCAAGTAATTGTCTAGACAAATCCCTGCAGTTTTCTTGGCAAGATTTTAAGAAATGGCTTGCCGTTGTCTCCTTCCTAGAGCTGAGAGAGAGTGACTGGCCCAAGGACACCCAGTTGGCTTTGTGCTCAATGCAGAGTTAGAACTTCTAGTTTCTTGCCTGGTACCTTAAACACTACACCAAACTGGCTCTTATAATAACTTAATAACCACATATTCCCTAATTTAAGAAAAGCTTGACCCATGAAGACAGGTTCTGGCACCAAGCTTTATCACAGAAGGGGCTAAATTATGACTGCTGAATCAGCCTGTTCTCACCTCTGCTGCTTTTAAACCGTGTGCTTGGAAGGCAGGGCATAATGGCTTGGATTTCCTCTCAAAAGGGAAACACAGGACAGGAAAGAAGGATGCAACTGCTTGTCTTTCCATCATCATGAGGGAAGAAAAAAAATCTCCACGGTGGCTGCACAGCTGGATATTTGGACTAGCTTGCTTCATGATGGGAGATGGTACTTCCTGGACCAGGTGTGACATTTCCCCATTTATGAGAACAAGCGATTCCCATTTTAGGAATCAACTGTACTAAAATGTCCTCATGCTCAGACATCCCTCTTAAGTACTATGGCAAAATAAAGGCCAGTGTGGAGTTTGTTGATCTCAATTTTGTAGGGACTCTATATATTTAAAACAGATTGTTTTAAAAGATACTTCAAATTGTTATTTTTCAAGGTCATAGAAGTCAGTGGAAATGCTCAATGAGAATATGAGATGGCATGAACAAATGCACGAGGACTAGAATGCCTCAGTATAGTTGAACTTTTGCTTCAAATTAAATATAGAATAAACAGATGCTTTGCCACCAAACTAAAATTCCTAGATGAAGAAATGTTTTCATATATAAGATATAAGGATTTGGTGTCTGCACATAGAAATGACAGAACATAACCTGCAATGGTTTATCTAGGAGGCTGTTTTGTACTCTAACAATCCTATGTGGTTTGCTTTGCTTTGCAGAAAAGTTTTCTAATACAAGTGTTCTGCAACCTGGAAAAGTTTCGTTACCTGGCATGTTAACGTGTCTAAATGTTAAAGCCACATCCTTATACAAACAGACCATCATTAAAGGATCAGCTCAGTCTTTCTGTATATGCATGAAAAATCATTGTTGGATTATTCTTAGTAAAGGCACAATTTTAAAAATACACCACCCTCCTAATTTACATTGTAAGTCTAAATTTAAAAAAAATCATTGGTTAAAGGAATTAAAGAGGTATGAAGGCCATGAACAACTTGCATCATTTACTGAATTTGGTAGATAAGTTCTACAACCTTTCCCACATGATGAAATCATTAAAATCCACCTTGAGAACCCAAAAGCTTATTCAGGCGATCAGTTACAGAATACAGAATAATAAAGTTGGAAAGGACGTTTTCTATTCAAAACCCCTTCCCAAGCAGGAGACCTTATATTATTCCAGATAAAAGGGTGTACAATTTCTTTTTAAAAACCTCCAGTATCGGGACACCCATAACTTCTGACGGTATGCCATTCCACTGATTAATTATTCTCACTATCAGGAAATTTCTCCATAGTTCTGGGCTGGATCTGTCTTTTGATAAGTTTCCCTCCATTACTTCTTGTCTTGTCCTCAAGTCTTTAGAGAGTAGGTTGTCTCCCTCTTCTCTGTGACAGAATCTGAAATATTGGAAGACTGGTATCGTGTCACCCCTACTTCCCTTTGTTACACTGGACATACCCAGTTCCTGCATCCATTCACCATATGTTTCAGTCTTGAACTCCTTAATAATCTTTGTTGTTCTTCTCTGCACTCTTTCCAGCATGTCAACATCTTTTGTGTACCATGTTGACCAGAACTGGACGCTGTCTATCCCAAAATTTTCTATCTTACCAAGAAGTAAGTTGTGGTCTACTTTGTCAAATGCCTTACTGAAGTCCAAGTATACTATGTCCACAGTATTTTGCTGGTCACTAATTTAGTCACTCTGTCAAAGAATACAATAATATTTTTGTTTGGCATGATCTGTTTTTGATAAACTCATATTTGATAAACTCAAAAGCTTTTAGTAATAGCTTTTCTTGCTTCTAAGTTTTTGCAGATCTGTTGCTTGATTACCTTTGCCAGGATTTTGGAAGTGATAGAAGATGCACCATTTCTTATGATTAATACAAGTGCTGAGTCTTGCCATAATAAAGTGAAGTAAATTTTTTGTTGCATAAAAAGAGAGCATGTGAGTCAGTTCAACAGGAAGTTGAAAAGAAACAAGCTGAATATGAAAGTTTCTTGTTAATGAATGTGGTGAGACTTTCCAACCCTTTTAGTTTGCACAATCTATCAATTATTTTTTGAGAGAGATCAATGTATGATCATTCCTGAGATGGAAATATAGAATTGTTCCTCCCTTAAAAGCTGGTGATACACTTATTCAGAACACTTCAGAATAGATTCTGTATATCTATTGAATGGTATATTTCCTATTTCTTATTATCTGATCATACCTTTTCATTCTGTTAGATCTCTTTCAATTTGATAACAATGTTAAACATTTATACTTACGGTATTTTATTTTTATTATTATTGTGCATTGCTTTGATAATTCATGTGAATGAAATAATACACAGACAGTGTAAGTATAGATTTAGGTAAACAAGTCTGACATTTCAATTGTGGTGGCTTATTTAATTTTTGTCTCACATTTTCTTCAACAAATGTTGAAGGGAATGTATGTGCTTTCTCCATAGCTGATCCTTGTTAACAATTAATGTGTTCATTAATAGAACACAACTGCTGCATTTTCATAACATGTTATGTCCAAGTCAATAAACCATAGTATGGTTGCACAAAATGGCCTGATACACATGAAGAGCTAAATCAATTGCTTAGTCTACACAACACTCTGAGGTATGCATTATTTAGCCCTATTTTAACCTGATTGAATATATTGTATGAATTTGGGCATGTACCGTATGCTTTTCCACCTATGAGATGGAAAGGTGGAGATGGAGAGAGGGATCCATAGATTTACCGAGTGAGTCTAGTGTCATGGCTGATTAGATATTGATTCTGGATGTGGATCTGATTGTTGCCAATCCTGGTCTAGTATTTCAGGCAACACTGTCCACATGCAATTAACTTAGGAATCTATTCTGGTAATGGATGGGATGCAAGACTTATCATGAAAAAAACATGAAAGGGTTAGTTTCTTAACATGGTGTTGTTCAGTTCTTGGTGGTCTTGCTACTTTGAATCTCTCCACACATGATATTACAATTTAGACAATGCAGATACATCTGCTAAGTAATGTATGTGAAGGAGATTTTTCATATTTCATTCTGGAAATTCCTAGAATTATTTATGAAAAGGCCTATAACAGCAAAATAGTCTTCTCAAAATAAAGTTTTCCCAATTACCTTGTTTCCTTGCTTATGCACAAGGGAAGAAGAATTGGGGTGTCCTGGAAGAAATGTATTTAGGGTTTGGAAACAACTATAAGCACTTCTCATTAGCATCAACCCTTTTTATTCCTTTCAGAAATTCTTTGTGAAACGTGGCCTTTATACTAATGTTCAAAGGGCTTGCTGAACTCTAGTACAGGGGTCTCCAACCGTGGCAACTTTAAGCCTGGAGGACTTCAACTCCCAGAATTCTCCAGCCAGCAAAGCTGGGGAATT
>JAOYMU010000263.1:54051537-54067265 GCA_025802295.1 Psammodynastes pulverulentus
TGGATTTTTTTTTCTCATTTTGTCTCTCATAGTTGAGGTCTACCTATGATGCCAATTACAGGCCTCTCTCATCTTTTAAAGTGGGAGAACTTGCACAATTGGTGGCTGACTAAATATTTTTTTGCCCCACTGTAAATCACAGTTTTTTCAGGCTTTGTGACTTCAATAGCAGCATTTCTCAGCCTTGGTTTGCTGGCTGTGGAATTCTGGGAGTTGGAAGTCCACACACCTTCAAGTTGCTAAAGTCAAGGATATCTATAGATATCCTTAACCAAGAATCATCTTATTCTGTAGATTTTCTGATGTAATGTGCCAGATTAGATTTTAGGGCAGACCAGAATGAAGTCATACATGCACAGTTTTACCATCTTGAGTTTAAATTCTAGGTTTTGCCTTTCTGAATTAGCAGTTACTTGCTATTCTCTTGATGGTTTGTGAAAAGCCTGATCTGATCTAATAGTTTCTCTAGCCTGAGAACTGCTCCATTTCTTACAGGCTCACAGGTACAATAAACATGATTTTTAGAATGGTTTTATGTGTTCATTTTTTTTGAGCAGCTAATTTCTGGTCATTTCTGAAAATACATATTAGCAATGAAATAAACATCTGTTTATTTTGTTATCCTTATGGGAGATTTGCATTTGTGTATTTTAAATTTGCATTTAAAATACCTTCCTATATGAAGCAGCTCTAGATTGTCTCATATATCTGCACTCCTAAGTTATGAAATAACTTCAGAAACTCCTTAAGGAATGTGAAAAGATCTGAAAAGCAAAATGACTGCCTTTTCCTAATCAGATTGCTTCTGATTTGCCCAAGATTCTATGGGATAGATGTCATAATTTTAAATTCGTAAGTCATTCACTTGCTGAAGGACCCTCCAGCTTAGCAAAACCTTTAAAGCTTCCTTAATGCTCAGTATTAGGTCATAGATGCAGCTTGTTCCTGGGTCGCAGAAGACCCTTGGGAGAAGCTAAAAATATTTTTCTGCCCTGCCTACTTAAAAAAAAACCCAACAGTGTTAGAATGGCGAGAGTATAGAAGCAGGAAACAAAACAAAGGCAGGATGGAAAGTGTTCTACTTTGGTGCACAGCCGTTCATTCGTTTCAAAACAAGCATTGGCCACAGAATCCAGCCTCCTATTTCCCATGGGTGTGCATGGAATTTGTCACTCCCTTGGTAACATATGATTCTGTTTAGACACAGCTCTTCGACTTAGTCCTAATAAGGCCAGCCTTCGGATTTTGCTTAATGTGCTGCTGGTGCCTCCCAGTGTTAAAAACCGTCATTGCCAGAGGTCGAAATAAATTTAATATCTGTCAGTTTGTGGTTCTTTGGCATAATCATATTCCCAAAACTTTGTAAAGCAATCCAACACAAACAGAGGAAGAACTATTATTATATACAAATACAGTGACTAGAGACACAATGTCTGCCATGGTTTAAAATGATCACACTTATTTTAGGACTTTAGGAGAACAGTATAGTAATTCAAAAGCACATAGTGGGGTTCTTGGGGGGTACCAATGTAGCCTTAAACATTTCTTTTGCTACCCGTCTGGCTCTCTGTCAGCCAAGATTCTTTCAAGTAAAAAAAACCACACCAAATAAGATGCTGGAATGTTACAAAGCACTAGTATCCAACATAATTATTTGTAACAATGCTGATTTGCCCTGTGTAGCTCTCTTGGTTCCTGCTATAGAAGAACTATGCAAAGGCTTAGAAATTACTAACTAAATGACAGGTGAACCACAAGAAAGGATATTTTATCATCTTGGTGGACATCTAAAAAACTAGAATTTAGATTCAAGCATAATAAAGATTAATATATATGTGGCCAGAGGTCTTTCTTTTGGGATTGATGGGCAAACAATTGGAAAAAAGTCATTGGACTTTATTTTTGTATACACTAACTGCAGCAAGATTATTGTGTGCACTACCCACAATGGAGGAATGGTTAGTGGAAAGGATGGAACTTGCTGAGATGGCTAAATTGACTTCTTTAATCAGAGAAAAGCCAATATATACATTTATTTTACAGATGTTTTGCGTAAAAAGAAAAAAAATAACTATGCTATATGGTTTCGGTGATTAGATAGGATAGATTGTAGAAAAATGAGAACTATGTTGTAAGCATAGAGTAAGAAGATAAATTTATAATTGTGGTTATAACTACTTTAAAGAAGATTGGAAGCCACTTCTTGGATCTTGTTTCTTTTTTCCCCTATTTTTATTTTTTCCCCTTTCTTGCACTTTTACCTTTCTCTTTGATTTTTCTTTTTCTTTTTTCCTTCCCATATTAGCTTATATTAGTTTTAACTTATTGATATAATTTATATACATAAAAGAAACTACCAGCTAAGGTATGAAGGTGGGTACGTAGCTTTGCGCAGCTTTTTCACTTTGATAAAAATGTTTTGTATGACTCTGATTGCGTAGAGATACAAAGGAGAGGCTTCACATAGACTCATCTGCCTCTTCATCTCATAATTATCTTGGGAAAAAATCTACAAAATAAATTTACAGTAAGAGAACCCAAAGTGCAATTATAGGTGCCAGACAAGCCAACAGATATAATGAGCCTTAAGTATGAGCCTCAAGGGTTTAGTAATGCTGATTTAAAAAAAGAGGTCAAGTAGTATGAGGTCACATAACCAAGCGTCTCATTCAGTCTAAAGCTAAGCTTATAATGAAAAAGGAAACAGGTGAAGAGGGACGTCCAGCCTCCCATTTTGGTCAAGGTGTTAGATTTTACTGATGAGATCATGAGAAAAATCTCCTATAATCTAAGGGTACTGTAAATTCAGAGCTATTAACAGTTATTGCTTAAAGTTGTGCAGATGTGCATTCACTGTAACCCTTTGGATACGGCCATAACTGGGAGCTACAGTTGTAATTTATCCATCCTTGCTTCAGGAGATAACTTTTAAAAGCAGCACAATTAATAACAAGCAACTACACACAAAATAAAAGGGCAAACTTAAATTGACGTTATGAGTGTTTTGCCTCATAGGAAAGTGGAAACTTTGCAAGGAAATAATACCACCACTGGATTCCCTTCACCATTTTTTTTTTTTTTTTTTGCAAAAACAAAAGATCTTGACAGTTCTTAGTGGCAGAAGGATCTCTGCCTGAAGGCTTTGGACAGCTCCTTTTTCAAGAATGCGGTAAAGATGGATGGAAGACAGGAATTTCCAAGATATTTTCAGATTTTGGATATCCTCAGAGCAAGCCTGCTTAAGTTTAGATCATGTGATGAGCAGGTTAAAAGAAAAGAATGGGCTGCTATTTCTTCTCCACAGCACTTTGCATGGAAAAATTATTCTGGGAGAGATGCAGATGACCTGAGAGAAAGTACGAGATTCCATCTTCCTATGATTAGAAACAAGGACATTTTTGTGGTCTGTTTTTTGTTAGTAAGAGTTTCACTTTGTAAAAGGTTCTTTTACTTCACTCTCACGTCTTTCTGCTGGCAGGGACTATCACAAAAACAGTGAAAACGCTTATGCCACAGATTGCTTCTTCAAGAAATCTGGAAATTGTGAAAATAAATATTAGGATTAGCTCTTTTTTCATTCAAGGCACATGAATGTAATGTGGTCAGTTATGAGATACTTGCTGATTCAGCTGTGGTGGCTGCGTGGTTTTAAATCACTTGAGCTGGATCCCCATGTTAGTAGGGAGTTGAAATAAAGCAATGGATTGCCTATCTGTGACTTATTCTGCTTTTGTTTCAATCTTTCATCTGCAGAGGGAGCCAACAGGCAAGGGAAAGCTTTGAGGGAGCATGTGAATTTATTCAGTGTTGCAGAAGAATCTTTCAGTAACCCTTTCTAATCCTAAAGCCTGATAAATAATGAGATGTGATTGGAATTGGATCACAGCAACACCTGGATGACTACATTCCTCAGTTCAGCCTGACTGAACACAGAGCCTTCTCTTCCCTGGTGCAGCACTCTGCAATAGGTCCCCATTTCTGGTAGTACTTCAGGTCTCCATAAATATCCTTTGTCCAATATAAACTTTCCGGCATTTTGGTAATGTAAGCATGCTATATGGTTGTACTCTCCCTTCACATGGTTCTTAGGTGTGAAACAATTACAGGTAACTTGCCTCTTCGTATTATAAATCAACAAGAGTGATGTGTATTAAGGGAAGTCCTGGAAATAAATTGTGCCATTAAAATTACCCCATCCACTCTATCACCCGAAGTAGGCTTCAGGTTTTGAGGGGGAAGAACAAGGAAAAGCAAAAATAGCTATTCTTACTGCGGTCAGACCAATTCCTCAAAACACACCTTTCTTTCATTTAGCTTTCAAATGGTGACAGCAGCAAAAGTTTCCCTTTCTCTTGAAGTGTTGAGTAGTGATACCTCCCTAGAGGGAAGCTAAGTGCCTATAAGCAGATGTGTTGCAGCTGGGTAATGAGGAGCAGATGCCCACCCTTCCAATGAATCTTGCATTTCTTGGGCATGCTATCCAGGGGCCCTTCTGATTTCTGGAGCTTGACCCTTGGACCCTAGTCCTAGCAACTGCCTGCTTAACCAGCTGCAGGATTAGGTAGCATCACAAAAACCATCATGGTCCTGCAACCTTTGCCTTCTCACTTTACCAATCACGAAGGGGAGCTGATGATCCTCCAATAATATCCAGGCAAATAGCCTGCCCTCCAGAACATGGTGGATTAAGAAGTGATGAGCTAAACAGCCATGCATAATCCAATAGAATGAACCCCCATATAAAAGGAATAAGGAGAAAGAGACCACTATATATTTGGAGGCAACTTGCCATGGTACTTTGGTAAATAGACTACATAGGCAGGATCATCCAAGATGTCTGAAGCAGAGCAGACAGAGGTATCCCTCACATCTTAAGTCAGTACTTCCACCCAGACTGGCAAGATATTTTACCACCTTTTCTTCCCCCCAAGCTAGAAGATAAATGAAATTTTTAATAATTTGGTGTCTGTCTGAAAACAAGAAAGAACCAAATCAGCTCTTTTGTTACCGGTATGTTTAAACACCTTTTACAAAGTTATCACAGAAGTTCTGCAATGGACATTCCATCTCAGTTGTCAATTTCCATTTGAGTCCATTATTTAGAAGTGAAGGGGATTCACCATATCTACAAATAAGAGCACAAAATAGTTTGTGTCTTCATTCGGGGACACATTTGGATGTCCTTGGAAATGCATCCCTGGGTATGAATCTGTTTTCTTTCTACCTTCCATCTGAAAATCTAAACTTACTATTAATAGAGACATTCAATTAAAGATAAGCAGGGCATATGAAGAAGTGTTAGTGATTCTCATACCATTTGTATATTCAATGCATTCTCAGGATTGTGACTTTTTATCCTGTATTGCTTTCAAGTGAGATTTTAGACTTGACTATTCCTTTAAAAATATTTTGAGTGAGTAACCCAATATTGCATATAACTGGGACTCTCCATTGCACAGAATCTCCCGGGTTCCTGTTTTGATAGGTAGTGTTACTTACTAATTTTGATCTTCCAAGATTATTCCCTTCTCTGAAGGAAAAGAAAGCAAAATAAAATCTAGTTTCCCTTCTCAAATGAGCAATTTTCTTGGAATTGCAGGGCAATCTCAAATTCCAGGCAATCATGTGGAAGCCTTTGGCTCCTGGTTTAACTCTGCTCAATCACCTCAGGCTCTCTTCTTCTGTTTTCCTTGGGTAATGTCTCAGTTATTGGCCAAATGTGTCAGTCTGCTGTCCTTAAACTGAGGATGATTGTGCTTTGCACACATAAACGTATACAGATTTATTAGGAATATTGGCTATTGATCCTAGGTTGGTGATTGTGCTACTGTCTGGCAACCTGATTCTGAAATTTGTCCACAGGCTACTCAATCCTTCCAGTTTTTAGAATCCTCCCCTTTCTTTCTCAGTATGGCCCTAATCCAGCTTTGGAATTTCTGGCTCATCAACTGAGCAACCATCCAAGCTGAATATAGTTAACTCAGTCCTTTGTATAATTATTTCATTCCAGACTTAGGTAAGGAGGACTGAAAGTCCAAAGCTAGGGAAACAGCAACATGCCCAGAGGTGAGAAATGACACCTTGAGAAAATAGTCCCACTCACTGGCTTATATACTATACTAAGTCATTATTTCTTTTTCCCATGATGTGTTAGTCGAACCACACATGGCCATTATTTAAAGAAACAACACAAACAAACCAAACTTTGGCTTAGTGTGATGTATTAGTTGAATTTCGATGTGTGAAACCAAGTATTTATATTTTTAATGTGATGATAGCCAGATTGATGGACTGAGTATGTGGAAAATGGTTAAGAGGGAAAAACCTGGAACAAAATACTTCTTTCATCAAAAGAAAATTGTTGGAGGAATGGGCTTTTCTAAACAGTCAGTTTAAACTCCTAGCTTGATTTTTTTTAACCTTAGCAAGGTAACTTAACCTTTATAGATTGCAGTATGCTTCTAACATAACAGTAGGGACTTTAAAAAGGAAATTAGAGATAAAGATAAATAAAAAAATATTTTTAGAATTGTGTTTTATATTGAATATTATTTTGAATGGAAAAGCAGTAAGGGGAAGAACATACGTTGTGTACTTAATATTTTGTTTGGCAGTTGTTTTCTTGATCTAAATGATCTTTGCTTCTTTCCATATAAACACATCTGGATTTGTATATGTGTAAAAAAATTATAACATAACCATATACACATATACACAGTCGCAATAAAAACCTATAACGTTTCCCGGAGTTTAATGGGTGGATGTGGCGCCCCCTAGTGGCTTTGCCTGGAACATGAGCACAAGCAAAAAAAGTAGGTTCTGTAAATTCTTGAGACTTCCTTTGTGGAAGCATTTTTTAGTCAGAAAACAATGGGGATAGTTGTGTACCATTTTAAAGAGACACTGGGGAGGATAAGAGTGAAACAACACTTTGTTTTCACATTTTCCAAGCAAATATACTGGTGAGAGTTAGAAAGTGTGACATTAATTATGTCCTGCTATTGAACAACAGTGCTCTCTTCACATTTTTAAAGCATAAAGCAAATGAGTTTCAGAACAAAATGTGTCAATACTAAATACTCTATTAGGATGCTGGCATCATATCTTCTTCTATTTTATCCATTTCTTTTCATATATCAGTTTTGGTCAAAGTCAGTCATGTCCTTGTAACTATTGTTACAAAACATTTTTTATGGTTGTTGAAAAATTGCTGTTGAAGGCACCAGGCTGGAAAAGGCCCATAGAACAGGGCTACATGCAAAACTGATTATTTTGTGGACCGAATATAACTTTCCAATTCTTTTTGGTAGCACTAATACAGCCTCAGTTTTGAAAAGCCTTGCTGTGGAACACCTTCCAATGAAGAACATCCACCAATAAGAAGGAGCCCAAAATATCCTAAGGGGGATTGGCACTTCAGGCAGGAGGAACTAGAAGCATTTGCCTACTCATGCAATGGGCACAACTTTTAGTTGGCAGGAGAATGAAGTATATGATTAGTCCTGAAGATTAATCATCTCAATATATGGTGTGCTCTAGATTCTCCCTAATGGCTGATAGGCCAAAGGAAACAATAGGTCATAAAATAGGAGAAGGCTTCATAAAATGTTAAGTTTGGCTTCAGTTATTTATTTGGGATAAATAGAGTCCTAGGGATATTTTGTTTTCAAGAAGGCTTTGGAGCCAGAGGGCACCAAAAGGACCTGGCAAATGCCCAGAAAAAACAGGTTCAAAGCTAGTGTTGAGAAGTACTTTATCCCAAGTCAGTTGTGCGCGCACTAAGAGAACAGGAATTTTTTCCTTTTTTTCCCCCAAAATGTTTTGAGAAACTCAGGACCCCCAGATGATTTATTTATTTATTTGTATCCTGCCTTTATTATTATTACAAATATCTAACTCAAGGTGGCAAACATCCAACACACCTTCCTCCTCCAGTTTCCCCACAACAACAACCCTGTGAGGTGAATTGATCTCAGAGTGACTGGCCCAAAGTCACCCAGCTGGCTTTCATACCTAAGGCAGGATTAGAACTCACTGTGCCCTGCTTCCTAGCCTGGTGCTTTAACCAATGATCTAGTTCAGGGGTGTCAAACTCGTGTCATCATGGCATCATCACATGACATATCGTGACTTCCCCCCCTTTGCTAAACTGGGCATGGGCGTGGCCAGTGCATGACATATCCAGCCCACAGGTTGAGAGTTTGACAGCCCTGATCTGAGAGGCCTTCTCATAGTAACTCATGCTCTTGTAATGTCCAGGTTAGATTACTCTAACACACTCTGGATCATTTGAAAACGCCAACTGATGCAGCATGTCTGCATGAGTAGTAAATGGTGCCAGATATACGGTACATGTAACATTATTCCTATGTTAGATGCCCACGTTACAGGTGCAAATCAAGGTGCTGGTGGTTACCTATAAAGCCCTACATGGTTTGGGACTGAGGTACCTGAAGGATCACGTTTTTCAATAGTCTCTACCATCCAACTGGATGAAGCAGAATGGGCGTGCTGCATATCCCATCAGCCATAGAAGGTTAGCTGGTGGAGACCAGAAGATGAACTTTTTCTACAGTGGCTCCTGGTCTATGGAACATCCTCCCTTCAGAGATCAGAATGGGCCCAATCCTATTAGCCTAAAAACCTGGCTATGTTTCCAAGCCTGGGATATGGAATGTGCTAAGGGCACAAGTTCCTGGCTATATTGCTAACTGGCCAAATATCTTACTCTTGTGTTTCTTGAATTGGATGTTTTTAATGTTTTTTTTTACTGTTTTTAAAATGTTTTAATTTTTTAATTTTTTAAAATCATAATGTAGTTTCTGAATTGTAAGCCTACCAGAATCATTGAGTTTGAAACTGAAATTAAACCAACTGATTCACTCAAAAAGCAAATGCAACATATTTGTCATTTTCTGAATAGTTACGCGCTGGCTCATAACTGCTACCTCGTAAGATAAAAGAAACTGGTCATTTTCCTCAAAGAGAGAATCAACGAAATGCTTTTTTTCTGTACATTTTAAATGTTGTTGCTTTAACATTTTAGTAGCAACTACAACTTCAGTGCTGCTTGATTGAGTAAGGATCCCTCTTTGTACCCATCTTTTTCTGGAGGCATTGGGAGGGTGGAGGTGGTGGTGGCTGTGATTTCCATACAGTAAGTAGGAAGTTTGTAAGTGGAAAATTGGACCCCTGTGACTCATTTATACTTCATTACAAATCAACAGCAGAACTGCATTTGCTTATATCCCAAGAGAAATTCCTGCAGCCGGTTAAACTTCATTTCATCCTGTCAGCACCATAGTCCCACAAGAACTCAACTTGCTGCCTGTTCTCTGGAGCAAGCATGGGGTAGTGGTTGCTATCATTGAACCAGGGGAGGTTCGGAAACTGTTCCAAACAGCAGAGCGAGGGGAGAAAGTGACTGGTTCCAAAGTGTACACTTCAATGTCAAGGAAGTTTACGAGACAGATTTTAAAGTATGCATTTCTGTGGTCCTCCAAAAATATGCTGAGACTGGAATGTGTAATGAGAGACCTCAGCAGGGAAAGGGGATTGCATACTTGCCTGGGTTTCTTTTTATTTATGTAACAGAATAGGTTGATTGGTGATGTGGTGAGAAAAAATGATATGCTGGAAGGTTGTTTTCCTGGGCGATGGCCACCCAGCTACACTATCATCTTGACAACTGACCAGAGTCTTCAAGGTTCGACCTGAGATTTCACTGGACGTGGTTTTCTTTTAACAAAAGGAGCCTCTGGGATTAATTTGCAGCGTCCTGCTAGGTGAGCACAGGACTGGTACTTGGTGAATTGTTAAAATTTGGCTGGATTTTGGGTCTCTGCTGTTCTTCAGCCACTTCTCCATCTTGTTTAGGGGATACTCAGCTGGATTAAACAAAAGCACAGCTCCATGAACAAATCAAATTATCATTTTAGGTGCAAAAGAAATTGGGTTATAATCTAGGCATGGTGCTTTAGGGTAACGTTTGCTGCTTGGGAGAGCAAATTGTCTTGGGTACTACGTTGGACCAGCTCAGCCCTAAATCTACAATTTCATAGCTTTGTTACCTAATGGATTTCTGAGAGAGAACATAGAGTTAGGGTAGCCAACCTTCTTTCCTGAAACAGTTCAATCGCTGCTCATTGGAAGTCCATTAAGGCAATATATCTCCTGCTGGTGCTCCTATCAATGATAATTATTGACACATAGACACAAGCTGTTTTTTGGAGACAGCTCACTGGATCTCCCTTGTGTAAAGTCTAGAATTGATGGCAGGATTGTTTATATGGTGTGATCTGTGGCCCACCTTGGGCTGTATTTGAGAGGGAAGACTATATAAGAATATGCTTCTCATTGGCAGCATAGTAGCCTTTAGATTGCTGAATGCTAATAGAGGGAAAGTTCATTGGTTAGAGTTTGGGGGAGAGGGGTTGGGTATGGTTGATAGAGGCCATAGACTGAGAAGTGCAATGGGGTGAGGAGCAAAGAGGGCAGGTGATGAGAAGAGGACAGGCTGGGAAAGACACGATGAGAATCTGATAACAGGATGCACACAGGGACAGTGAGTCTGGTGGTGATTATGCAGCTAAAGTTCATTTGTAAAACTCTTAGGATTTCTTAGTGTGGTAGATTTTCCAAAATAAATAACATTTATAGTACAATCCTCTGCATGTGTATTCAACCATTTATAGAGTTTAGTTGGCCTTACTATCATGTAATCATATATAACATTGTATCCTTGGTACTTGTTTATTTAAACACAAGAGCAACCTTGGACATACATGGTAGCTAATGCAGTTATATAAAAGGTTCTTGAAAGGATTTGGGGACACTAGTTGCTTTTATAAATTGTTGAGAATCTGGAAAACTCAAGTTATGTTCTTTATTTAATTTAATTCAGAACAGGATTGGATTTCAGAGTTAGTCCAAGGAAGGCGATTAAATGCAAAAGGGATTTAGAAGAATTGGAAAACACAAAGAAGGAGAGAAGCCAACAACTGGGAAGTAGGATTATGTGGATTCAGAGTAGAAGTACAAACAGAATCCAAGCAAACCTTCATAACGCCAGTTATGAAGAAGGAGGTATGTTAAGCCCTATGCATAATTTAAATGAAACTCTTCAAGTTATTGTCCCTGCAGATGTTTTAGAATTACAATTCTCAGGACATGCTGATAAGTTGGTAGATAATTCATTAAGTTGAAGTAGTATTTTTAATTATTTGGGATTTGTCAGATGCAAAAGACCAGGACCACACATGAAGTTCCAATTAAACTGATTTATTACTAGCCAAGACTATGAATCTGAATCTACTCAGCTAACAGCACTATGTTGATATTGGATAAGTGTCAACAGAATTCAAGAGAGGTTGGGCTTAGTCTGTTTGTGGCTGTGTAGAGACTCTAGGCTGATTCCCCTTTGGACTCCACCCACAGGTTCTGTCACTATTTTTCCTACAGGGTTCTTGTTCTAGTTCTAAACAACTTTGAATGTAAAGCTGAGTTCCCCATTTGGTAGTTTCTATTACTAGCGCAGATAAGGTACTTTCTTTTACTCAAAGGGAACAAAACCTAGTTCTGATATATCTCTTATTAGCCTATCCTTTCATCCATATCCATTCTTGCTTTTGCAGTGTCCTGCATATTTTCACTGTATTTTCAGTTGCAAGATAATGTGACCACTGATGGATTTTCATTGACATTGGAGCATGAGTTTAAAGGTATGGCAAAATGTAAGATGTTAGGGTATCCCTAAGAAATAAAGCTTGTAGGAGAAAGAGAAAACTAAAGTGAACAGTGGCAATTATGGTTAACTATATAACTGACCATTTCAGAATTACAGTATATATCAAGGTAGATAACTCAGAAGCTGGAACTTACCCAAGTCCCTCTTCTTATGCTTCCTACTGTCCATAGGAACAATTATTTATTTATTTATTTATTAGATTTATATACCGCCCCATCTCCGAAGACTTGGGGCGGTTCACAGCAGGGTAAAAACAACAAAACAATTCCATCAATCATTTTAAAATTCTAATCTACTAGCATCCTAATCTAATCTCCTTTTATTTTAAAACCCTAACTAAAATCTAGACAGTGGCAGCAGCAGCAGCACTTTATCATCTGAGCCAGATCACAGTGGAGAAAGATGGGGGTCCCCTTGGATCCAACAATTGACCTGACTCACAGCAGAGGACAAAAATGTTTGGTCCTTTCCCACAGTCTCAACATGGCCAGGCTCACGGGTGATCTAGTAGAGCATGGGCAAGGATTCCAAGGCAAAGGTAGCCCTTCGACAACCCCTCTCCAGGGGCATAATGCCCATGGGGCTGGGGACTTCCATGAAAAGAAGGACCAAATTCCTTAAGCTTTTTTTCCATGCAATGAAACCACGAAGGCTTGCTAGGTAGAAGCAAGGCATTGAGTTATTCCATGTGGAACTGCCCCAAGGTGAGTTTCCTGTGTGAGTTGTCCCACAGCAACTTGGCTGCGACAACATGGCCACAGCAAATTGTACCATTCCGACCTAATTCTACTATCCTCCCCCATGATCCTTCGTGTGCTTTCCCTTACCTCCCTCATCTTGATTATCATTGCTAATTTAACTTACTTAAGCATCTACCATGGCATATCTTGCCACTCCATCCCCAATCTTCTCAACATCATCCCTTCCCTGATAGCAATCAGCTGCTGCCATTCAGTATTCCTTATCTAATTTCTGAACCACTTCTATCTGGACCTGACCATATATTACAAAGTTTAAATTCATGCATGAAGAAAAACATACGAAACGCAATGTATTCTGGTTTTGACATGGACCAGCCAAAACCAGCTGCTTCATGCATTTCAAGTGTTTTAAATCAGACTGGCATCATAAGGGCTTTGGGCATTTTTTGCTGAAAGGCATGTGTTCCATATTTTGAGAGTTCCTGTGAAGGCAGAAATAGAAGTGATTTCCCACCAACTGCTCATGGCTCTTCTCTTTTCTTAGATAGCAGACGGTATATTTGAAACTTTTCTTCAGTCGCTGATCCAATTTGCCTCCCACCATGTGTACAGTTGTGATCTTTGTACTCAGAGGGGCTTCATCTGCCAAATATGCAACAAGAATGACATCATCTTTCCCTTTGAATTTGATACAACCAACAGGTAAGTGTTACATATGTCCCTTCCTCTAGAAGTGAATACACATTTTAAGGGAAACTAAAATAAAATTGAAATCTCCCATATATATTGACCATATTGCGGAGCTCACTGTATTAGCATATCAGAAGATGACTTTCAACTCTGCATTGTACAGGACTGAATTATTTGAGTTATCCCTTAGGACAGTTACGCATGACACCCCCTAAAGACAGCTGCCTGTCCCACATACTCTCATATGGTAGGCAGACTTTGGATCCCCTCTTTGAAGTAGTGCCATCTGTTAGGACCTAGATTGCATGCCTTCTCAGTAGCAGTGCCTTGGGATTCTCTTACCAACAACAACATACATACATACACACACACACACACAACACACACACAGGATGCAAAGTTGATCCAAATCCTGCTGGCCTTTAGGTAAATTTTTAAAACAGTAATTTCCCCAAGCATTGGGGCAAGGTTTGTAAGTTCTCACCAGAAGAGGGTACACATGTTAGCCAAGTTGCCCATTACCTATTATTGCTATTCATTGTGGTTTTATTTTGGTTCTTTTTTCTTTTTTTTTTAAATAAGCTGACCAGAATGGCATTGTCCATGGGGGTCAGCCATAAATATTAGCAAATATTTGCAAATATATTTGCAAATAAATAAATAAGTCCGTATTTACATGCATACTCTGAATTAGACCAGATAAGAGTCGGATAATTAATTGAAATGTTAATGAAGTCCTTAAAATTTATTATAATGATAAACAACAGAATGCTTATAAACATATAAATGTCCTTCTTAGAAAACATTTGTTTGAGTTGGAGTCAGGCCAACAGAGATTGGCCTGAGATTACCGAGAGGATCCAAAAAATTTTAAAAATAGCCTTAGCCCACCATGTTTTCTCCCAGATCTGTGACTGTAGGACATCCTTCCCCAGCTTGACAAACCTTTAGCCCATTTTGCAGTAACAAAGCATATCCAGAGAATCTCCAGGATGGGGAAGACAATCAGAAGAATGCTGATTCATCTTCCATGAGGCAATCAAAATCCTGAAAAGATTTCATTCACCAGATCTGTGTTTGAGTAGCCTTTAGATATAATTGTTCATCTCACAAAACTATAACAATGCAATGACACACATGCCAATCTTCCCTTTTGGCTATGTATTAGAGCAGGAAGATTGTCTCCAAGCTCAGACAAACTTACTTCCTGCTTCCTGAACCAGACAATTTACCCGTGAAACAGGATGTTCTTGAAAGCCTCCTGATGGTAGCTCTGGGGAGGTTTTTTTTTTTTTTAATTATTCTGGTAGCAATACAGCAATAGCCACTTCCTTAATCATCATCCTGCCTAGTTAGCAGCTGGGGATAATTTTCTCATGCATGCCTCCTCAGAAAAGGCACACCCACACTCAGTGGCCAGTAAAGTCAACCAAAGGGTATTCATCATTTGAGGGACCCTTCTGGAATGATAGGCAGGGATGATTTTAGTAAACACAGCTTGGCACAGGAAGTAATCTCAAAATCCCTTCTTAGCAGTCAGGCAGAGGGAGAGTTCCCAGAGGCAAAAAGGTAACGCGGCATGTAAGCCTAATGTGAAGAAAGATAATTATCTAATTATCTAACTTGTATCCGTCTATCTGTTAAATAGTTTTAAAGTTGCCTTATAGCTAGTAAAATTACTTAACCATCTAACAGAGTTTTTCAAACGTGTCAACTTTAAAGTATGTGTACTTCAACTCCCAGCATGCTGGCTGGGAAATTTTAGAAGCTGATGTCCACACCTCATAAAGTTGCCAAGTTTGAAAAACCCTGACCTAATCTAACCCAGGAGGGTGCATATTTCTCTGGGGGCTGCACTCTCCAAACTAACCAAAATTAAATTTCATCACATTTTATTTCATATCTAATGTAATTGAAATGAATTTTAAGTAATATGGTGAATTTCTACTTACATATTCCCCTTAAGTGATATTAAAAACGCAATTTAATAACTTTGGAAACTTCAGTAGCATACCCAAAGGTTTTGCAGACTCTCTACAGCCCTAGATTCTGCTTTTCCCCTTTCAGCTACTGTCCAGGGCTTCTTTCCCCCTCATTCCTTTTGACCTGATAATGATTGGGACAGAAACTGGGACCAGTATGTGCAACATACTGTTGTATGTAAAATTATCTGTTCTCTCCCGAGAAATGATATCTGACTACCAAGGGAGAAAGGCATAGTTTTTCAGTCTTTTTTTTCTTACAGACCTGGAATCTCTGAGTAGAAAGTGGTTTCAAGAATTCAGTTGAGGAAGACTGGCAGCAGGGATACAACGACTTTACTTGTGATTCCAGTTTTCTGTTTGAGATGTAAAGATATTATAAAAGGGAGGCTGGTCTATGGAGCCAATAATACAGTATGAGAATATCTTATACTTTCCAGTCTGTTGTACTACAATTCCAACTATGGAGCTCTAATGTGACCTTCTCAAGTAATTAACGACTCACAGATGATGAGTTTGTTTGTTTGTTTATTTTGTTTTGTCAAGCATACATACATTGGATATACATATAAGTATAAACATATCCATGAACACATAAAATGGATACAA
>JAOYMU010000263.1:54129063-54167596 GCA_025802295.1 Psammodynastes pulverulentus
AAGTTGCCAAGGTTGGAGACCCCTGGTCTATGCTGTGTGGTGGTGCAGTGGTTGAATGCAGTATTGCAGTTTGAGTCTCACCGGCTCAAGGTTGACTCAACCTTCCTGATTGACTCAGATTGTTTGTGAGGCCATCCAATGTAATACATGCTCTGATCAGATTCTCCATTTAAGAATCTGAGCCTTTAAGTCTCTTCACCAGCAATCATAAGAATACATTTTGAGTTGGGCCCTGAATGAGATCCTAAGCTAGAACAGAAACATATGGCAAGTATATTTATTGCAGATTGTACACCTTTTTTATATATATTTTATATAGATCAGCTCCTTGAACTGATGCTAGGAATGAACTGGATATATTAGCTTATAGGAAAATTACACTAATTAAAGGTTTAAATCCATATTATTCACTGAACTCCACAGAGTATGGAATAAAATCCAAATGCAGAATGATTAACCATGGGAGTGTTAGAGAAGGAGAGAAGAAAGCAGGGAGGGGAAGAATCATGTAATTTGTCATCATCTCCCTCTACTCTTTCTTCATTTTCATCTCTCAAATCATACACTGATATTTACTGTACATTTTTTTTTCAAATGTCAGGACCTTCATTTAGACTTTACAGGAAAGTTTTTACCTTATGAACTTTTGATCTCTGTTTAATATAAAATTTTCAGATTGCTATAGCTTTATCTCAGGTATATAATGCTGTGCAAGTGCTTTCATTTTAAAAAATAATGATATGAAAATACCAGATTTAAGGTTTGTTTTAACTGAACTCTGTTTCAAACCAAATTAAGCTTGGCAACTAATGCAGACTAAAAAATAATTTAAGAAAAATGATATTTTTATTATGCCTATATAAAGCACACTAAAATCAAGAATCTGAATATGTTAATTTAGGCTATGTATGAGGAATGTCTGTGGGCAGAATGAGGCTCACTGAATCTGACATAACATTTGGTCCAAAGGTATAAACCAATATATTTGTACTTAAGTTCCAAGAACAAACTTAGGCTCTGCTAGTAAATTCATGTTGTTGTAGAGGAACTTACACTCTTTAATCTCCTCGCTAAAGGAATATTGAGAAGATGGGTCTTTGGGGGCCATTTTGCTTTAGATGAAAGAAGTATCTGGACCTGTGTATGGATCTTATTTTCACCCTGAGAGAACAATGCATTTTTCTAGCTAAGTGCCATTTATTATTGCTTTCATGATTCTTTCAGGAAAGATAAGAAATAAAAAAAAAAAATCTCCTCTATCATTTTTTCTAAAAGTGTGTGTCCATAATATTATGTAATAATTACCACATTTTGACTATTAGGAGGGAAAGGGATAAAAGGAAGAAATGCTTGTTCCACACTCTAAGCTATGCAGTTATGAATTTTTAGCATCTTTTTCTCAAAATAAAAAGGGCAATTAATTCATAAGGGAAGATAATTGTTAATTGCTGTTTCTCTCCCTGCTGCCTCTTCTCCCTCTGTTTATGTTAAACACTGAGCCTCAACCACGGCTGCTCTCCCTGAATCATAAAAAAAGGATTTGTCAGCTTTATCGTCTGCTTGCTTGCTTCTTTCCATTCCCTCTCCCATCAGGACATTTGAAGTGGAGGTATTTCTTCTTCATCCCTTTTGTCTTTCTATAAAAATAATTCGATCCTGAGCTATAGTGATATAAATAATATTTCTGCACTGAAATATCTTACCTGGGACCTAGTCTTTGATTTTTTTTTACATTTTTTTCGAGGTAGATGTTTACTAGCAATATGACTCAAAAGACATTATGAGCCATTACATCTTTCCCTCTTTCTCTCTTTCCCTCTCCCCCCCTCTCTCTGCATTTTTGTGTGTCTTGTGTGATAAGACATAGAAGTGAGTTACTATAGAATGAATAGCAGAACCTGAGGACAGAGTGAAAATGGGGATCGGCCTTAACTAGTCACAAGCAAATTAAGTCCCTCTCCCTCTTGAGTGCTGTTGGCCCCTATCTAATGCTAACCAGCTGTTGACCATTACTTGAGGAGATTCCTATACATTTGGCTTTTAGAAATAAATCCCTTTAATTGAATCTTCATGTGTAGGTCTTTTGTGCCTGAGAGTTACTGAACAATGTGTTATGTATATAGTTAAAAGAGTGAGCCAATGAGCGGAGTCCGGGGAGGACGCCGCTCATTGGCTGAGCCACAAGGCGGGAAGCATAAAGAGCCATCAGCGGCTGAAAGGTTGGACAGCGCCGGTGGCTGCGGTTTTGCCGCTTGTATCCGGAACCTTAAATAAGGCAAGTCTGTGCACATATTCGTGTCCTGCCTCTTCCTACCACCCGATCTAACACTGGCGATGAAGATGGGATCTTAGGAGAGATCAAAGGGTGACCATGAGGTGCAGCCATCTTGCAGAATAACCAAGCAAGCCACCGGCAACAATCCTTCACCATCCTCAACAAGGAGAAACCTACCCGAGCCACAAAATGACCCACCGTCCCGCCACCATTGCCTACAACCCGGCGAAGGAAAAGTGGTTATCGTACATCGGGAGATTTGAGATGTATCTCAAGGCAAATGGCTTGCAGGGCTCCGCAGATGGAAAGAAGAGGGCTCTCTTCTTTATCTACTGCGACTCGGAGCTCTACAAACTTGAAGAAGCCCTGATCGAAGGAGATCTAGCCACTGTGGCCTGGGCAGACCTGAGAGCGGCATTAACCGCCCATTTTGATCCGGCCCCGTCGTTCATGGCCCACCGGCACAACTTTTACATCTGCACCCAGCGGGAGGATGAGTTGGCCAACGACTACCTCGCAGCCCTCCGCCGGCTGGCCAAGGGCTGCAACTTCATCAACACGGAAGAGATTATTCAGGACCGGATCATCTTAGGGATGAAGGATGGAGCCCTACAGAAACTGCAAGGGAGACGTCCCGTTCAAAGAGGCCGTGGAGGAAGCCAAGGCCACCGAAGCATCCGATAGCTCTGTGGCCAGAATCAAGGGAGCAGTTAAAGTCCACGTGGCCAGGAACAGACAGGAGCAATCCAGCTCATCCGAAACCGAAGCAAGCGAAGAAGAAGAGCGAGAGATCCACAAAATGGGCGGTGAAAAGGGCCAAACCGGAAAGCTGTCCCAATCGTGTAGGGGCTGTGGCGGGAAACACCCGAGGTCCACCTGCCGTTTCAAAGAGGCCATATGCCGGCGATGCAACCGCAGAGGGCACATCGCTGAGGTTTGCCGAGCAGAACAACCGTCCGCAAGCGAAGCCATAAAGCAAAGCCCACCCCCGAGGCAAAGGAAACCTTGGAAGAAGACCAGCAGTTACAAGCCAAAGTGGAGAGATGACGGCTGGGAGAAGGACATCCACTTCACATCTGTGGGGTTCGCCAGACCCATGTGGGAGCCGTGGATGCATACGCCAGCAGCCAGTTCACCACGCGGGTCAACTTTGAGGGAACCCCGTGCAAAATGGAGGTCGACTTGGGCGCGTTTCTCTCCATCATCTCCTGGACCATCTTGCAAAAGATTGCACCATCAATCAAGAAAGACGACCTCGAGGCCCAGCGAGTAACAATAAAGGACTACCAGGGGCACACGATACCAGTCGTGGGAAGAACCAAACTACAGGTGGCCTATGGAACCTTCAGAGGGAAACTGCCAATAGCAATCATTGACCGGAATCTGCCAAGCCTTCTGGGCAGAGAATGGTTCAAGCCCCTGGGAATCACCCTCGCCGGCATACACGCAGTGAGGAGCAAGGTGCAGCGGAGCCAAGCCAAGGACGATGACATCGCGATCCTAACCCGGAAGTATCAGGAGGTGTTCAGCGACAAACTAGGCAAGTACAAGGGGACCCCGATCATGTTTAGCCTAGGTCCCCAAGTAGTCCCGATCCGGCTAAAGGTGAGAAGGGTGCTGTTTGCACTCAAACCCAAAATAGAGGAGCAGCTGGACAAGCTGGTGGCCCAGGGGGTGTTGGAGCCCATAGACTTTGCCCGTTGGGAAACCCCCATCATGACACCAATTAAGGCAGACGGGTTCCTGAGGATCTGCGCGGATTACAAGTGCATCCTGAACCACGCGCTGCAGCAAAGCGCATATCCAGTGCCAGTAGTGCAGCACCTCTTGCACTCGTTGGGGCGCGGGAAAATATTTGCTAAACTCGACCTGGTGCAGGCGTACCAGCAGCTGCCAGTCGATGAAGAAACTGCGCAGGCGCAAACCATAGTTACCCACAAGGAGGCGTTCAAATGCCGGCGCCTACAATTCGGCATCAGCATTGCTCCCGGGCTTTTTCAAAGTGTGATGGAGAGGCTGCTGCAAGGCATTCCTGGCGTTGTCCCATACTTTGACGACGTAATCGTCTCAGCAAAGGACAGACAAGAATTGTTCAGCAGATTAGAGGCCATCCTGGAAAGATTCCAGGAAGCGGGACTGAGGCTAAAAAAGGACAAGTGCCACATAGCAGTGGCCAGAGTAGACTTCCTGGGGTTTCAAATAGACGCCGCAGGAATCCACCCCACACCCAATAAATTAAGGGCTATTCGGGAAGCGCCTACCCCAACGAACAAAACAGAACTACAAGCATTCCTCGGACTATTAAACTTTTACCATATATTCTTACCGCAGAAGGTGACAATCGCGGAGCCCCTGCATAGGCTTTTGGACAAGGGAGCTGAATGGAACTGGGGAGCACCAGAGGCAGGAGCATTCAACACCGTTAAAAGAGCAATCACCTCTGACTCCGTGCTGATACAATACAGCTCCACCCTCCCCTTGGTCCTCATTTGCGATGCGTCCCCCATGGCATCAGCGCAATTTTAAGCCATCGACTCCCCAATGGACAGGAGGCGCCCATCACATTTTATTCAAGGACTTTGTCAAAAACCGAGCGGAACTATGGCCAGATCGACAAGGAAGCGCTGGCCGCTGTAGCGGGGGTTAAGCGCTTCCATGAGTATTTGTATGGCCGCAAATTTGACTTAATCACAGATCATAAACCATTGTTGGGAATCCTCGCCCGGAACAAACAAACACCGGGCATCCTGTCACCTCGCATGTTAAGGTGGTCGGTATTCCTCGCAGCTTATGACTACACCCTCACCCATCGCCCCAGCAAAGACATTGACCACGCCGACGCGCTCAGCCGCTGCCCCCTGCCAGAATTAGTAGAAGACCCGGCTCCCGCAACAGCCGTACTGCTAGTAGAGACTTGGGGGCAACCACTGATGATGGCAAAGGAGATTGCAAGGGACATGGCAAATGACAAACGCTTGGCGTGGATTTTAAATTGGGTCTGGAAGGGTTGGCCAGCACAGGGTGCAGACGCAGTAGCCCAACCATTCATAACGAGAAAGGCAGAACTGTCAGCTGTCAAGAGCTGCCTCCTATGGGGAGACAGGGTGGTGTTCCCAGACAAACTGCAGGAGGGGGTGCTAAACACCCTGCATGAGGGGCACCTGGGCATAGTGCGCATGAAGGCACTGGCCCAGAGCTACGTTTGGTGGCCGGGGATGGACAGACAGATAGAACAGTGGGTGGCTAGGTGCGAGCCCTGCCAGGAAAGCAGGCCTGCTCCAGCAGTGGCCACCCCCCCTGCGGTGGGAACAACCCGCAAACCTGTAGAGCAGGCTCCACATCGACTTCACGGGCCCGTTCCAAGGGCAGACATTCCTGGTAGTGGTGGATGCTCGTTCTAAATGGTTGGAGGTGGTACTGATGCACACCACCACAACCGAGGCGACCACCAGGGCACTCAACAAGCTATTCGCAACCCACGGCCTACCAGACGTGATAGTATCAGACAATGGCCCCCAGTTTACGTCTGCCCAATTTGAGGGGCTCTTGGCAGAAAGAGGGATCCGCCATGCCCTCTCAGCGCCAGCACACCCCCAAACGAATGGACAGGTGGAAAGAATGGTCAGATTTATAAAGGACACATTAGGAAAAATGGGCCCAGGGAACTGGCAAGACAAGGTGGCCACATTGTTATTGATCGAACACATCACGCCCCCTGCCACCACCAGCCGGAGCCCTGCAGAGCTCCTGATGGGGAGACGCCTAAGATCCATCTTAGACAGGCTACATCCCAACTTCCACAAAATAAGCCCCCCACAGGGGAAAGGGGAAAGACGTCACTTCATCATAGGTGACCTAGTATTCGCAAAAAGCTTTACGGGGGGACCCACATGGATCCCAGTCAGAGTCATAACAACCATAGGACCCCGGTCGTATAGGGTAGAAACTAGGGACGGGCAACTCTGGAGCCGACACATTGACCAGCTCCGGAGAAGGATAGGCCCAGGGAATACCAGCCCCCAGTTAGACAAAGAGCCTCCACAAAACACAGGGAACCAGTCCCTACCCACAGACACAACAACACACACAACAACACAACCCTCAACACACACCCAGTCACAGGTGTCACAGGCAGACAGAGGAATAGCCTCAAACCCGAATAGTGGTGCAAGGGACTCACCGGGAGGAGGAAAGGTCCCATGGAGGACTTCTGAGGCCGTCAGTTCGACGGACTCAACCAACGCCCCGAGAACCTTCTAGGAGGTTCCTAGGGGGGAGTCTGGAGAAACGACAGGCCCATCTGCACAGGCCAACGCCGGCGGATCAACTGAAGCACGCAGGTCCAGTCGCGCCCACCGAAGCCCCGCCTACTTATGGGACTATGTCCAAAAGATGGCCAGGGATTGGGTAAGAATGGACCAATAGGGGAGGGGTGTAATGTATATAGTTAAAAGAGTAAGCCTGAGCTGCAAGGCGGGAAGCATAAAGAGCCGTCAGTGGCTGAAAGGTTGGACAGCGCCAGGTATATAAACCGGCGCTGGCCGCGGTTTCTCCGCTTGTATCCGGAACCTTAAATAAAGCAAGTCTGTGCACATATTCGTGTCCTGCCTCTTCCTACCACCCGATCTAACAAAATGGACAAATTCTCCAGATGAAAATGCAGCCTTGGTATGAACCCCACACTCATTACATGGTATCACAATTACAAGCAGTTCTTCATTTAGAAGCAGCTCAATATTTCATTGTGCTACTGATGTTATATATATGGATGGAGGAATGTGGTTTGAGACCAATGAATGCTATTCAAAAACGGTGTTCCTTAAGGAAGAATTTGCATTCATTGGAAATTATTTTTGTCAGTCCCTGTGTCCAACTTCCTGACACACTATCATAGCATGGATTAGCATGTTTAGGTAAAGGAAATTCATAGCAAATAGCAGAAGTATTGATGGCTAAACAGAGTTGCCACCATAGCAACCATAGAAAATTAGCATTTTTAAAAAATAAATGGATATATATATATATATTTACTAGCAAACCTGGGGAGGTCATTGATTGGAAAGGAGGGACTAATTCTCTACGTTCATTTATTGGTAAGAATAGCAAATGGAGGTTGCATGGCAAGTCTCTGTGAGATCTCCAGACTTAAAATAGTATAAACACCGCTGAGTTGATAGAATCAACTGCTCTAATAGATCTGTGAATTGTCAGCCGAGACAAAATCAGTCTCAGATAGGTTTTAAACTGGATTCAGAAAGTTGAAGTTGGGAAAACTAGTTGTCTGAAAGTGTCCCCAAAAGGGGGGGAGGGGAACGACACTCCACAAACTGAAATGTTTTTTTTCATTTTCTACTTCTTCCATAATAAAACTTTATAAACAATATGGGGTAGTTTTAGAGTGTCTCAAATTCTGGGATCATCTAGTTCTATAGAGTTGATCTACATATCTGGAAGACATCCAAAATAAGGAAGCCTTATTTAAGCAGAAACATATATTTCTATAAATAGAGAAAAGCCTGCAGATGTAATGACTCCATAGAGCATTTACATCTAAAATTGTATATTTTGCAATAAGTTTACACATACATTAACCTCTATTTATATCTACCCATCTATATAATACTGGGAAATGTTTAGTTAATTTAAGAATGACAAAACAAGATTTAATCCCCAGTTTCTTATGAGAAACTAGTAGCACAAAAATAATAAGAAGAAGGGAGCTGGCTTGGATGCAGAATGATTTTGTCAAAAAATTGAATGAAATGCAATAATATATTCCTAGGTCAAAGTATAACAGAGATTGTTGCTGAACAAATCAGCAATATATCTGAGCTGATCAACCCAGGGGAGAAAACTCCATCTTCAACCATGGGACAGCTGAATCCACTTCTCTATTCTGCCTCAGCTTCATTTGAGCTAGCTCCCAAGTGCAGTAATATATGACAAACAGGCTAATAATGTTACATTTGTTCTGAATTTTGTAGTTTTCGACCAGTCTATGTTTCTATGTATCTATCCATAACAGTAAGATCATTCTTTTCCATATCTAGGTCTGGAAAATATTTGTTTGTATCAATCCCATAGGTAGACTTCATTTTCTACCATTAATTTGGATAATATAATTAAATAAATGATGTCAAGTGTCTCTTTCTAGGTTCCAAACAATATCTCAAGTGATCACATTTTAAACAATCTTATTCAGGACAAGTTCTGTCATAAATCAGGTGAACAACCACCAACAGGTATGAGACGTGCTTTCCCTGTTCATTTTCTCTATCCTATTCCTATTGTTTCTCTTCTCATTCACGACGCTTTCTCCAAAGTAATATGAGACAATTGACCAACAGATTTCATATGCATTGAAGCTGCCTTTGGATGCTATCAGATAAGGGAGAAAGTAGTACTGTCTGACTATTATGATGATGACAACAACAACTTAAGGATGTTTCACTCATAGGCTGGAGATATTAATATGGCAAGCAATATTGGAATCCTGCATGGAAAAAAATGCCAGTAAGGCATATTTGTGTAGTGGTTAGGGTTTTTTTTGTTTTCAGTTAGAGGTGTGTTTTTAGAATAAGTTTATTATGTAATTTTTTTTTCTTTGTTTAGGCACAAATGCTATCTGAATTAAAATATCTTGCTTCTTTAACAATCTGTAGAATAGAGAGTTAGTAGCAGTGGTGAAAAAAGAGGTTGTCAGAAAGAAAAATGGTAGAATGAAACAAAAAGAGTGGTATTAAAAAGGGAGAGAAGATAACATCATCCACTTTTACTTTTGGATACATAGAGGATTTATTTATGACATGGAGCCTTCAGAGGCAAAAAGTTTGTATGTCAGTGTAAGTAAACTGCAGAAAGTAACCTGAATAACTTGAATATGAGTAGAGATAGGCTTTCCAGTGTGATCGCCAAGAGGAACCAATATAACAGTACAGCAAACATCTTAAAAAAGGCAGATTTAAAAAAAAACCTCACAAAGAAATGAAACAGAGACATGCTGAAAGTGCCAATTTCTAATACCATATTTATTTCACAGTTTCCTTCTGAGTCCCAAATAGGCTGCAAAAGCTTTATTAGAAAGTAAAATTATGAGTAGCTGCATCACTATGCTTTGTTTGGAAATGCCTTACTTTCTGAGAGAAAGGACAAGAGAAAGTCAAAGTGGTATTGGATGTTCTGATAGAGCAGGGGTTTCAAACTCATGTCATCATGGCAGCATCACATGATGTATCGGGACTCCCCCCCCCTTCGCTAAACTGGGTGTGGCCAGTGCATGACGCATCCAGCCCACAGGCCGGCAGTTTGACCCCCCCTGTGATAGAGAATATATTTGGTTAGAATCTGGCAATCCAGTGCTGGGGTTTCAGCCATTTTGCAAAATTACCCATAGGCTGTTCTTGAACTTTCAATTCTTAAAATGCTTGAGAACTCCAGAATAGAGTAAACTACTATACAATAAGCACATTCATTCTGAACTTAAAGATAAGTAGGAGACATACTTTCACCAAAGCTTCTCTTCCCCATCTTCATATGGCTTCTCTTCCCCATCTAGTGTTAAATTTAAAGTTTAGCATAAACAAACTTGGCTCTTTTTACAGACAGAAGGGCAGGATAGAAATTCAGTTATGAATAAGTGCACCAAACATTGGAGTTAACTGAAATGCAATAGATAAAAAATGTTTATAAAATAAAATAAAATATAATGGACTTGCTTCTTTTAACTATCTTGGTTTTGAAATTTGGGGGGATATAGTGAAATATTATTTTACAGTAATTGAAAGTGCCAGATTTCGGAAAATAACCCAGCACATAGTGAGAAGCATGTTTTATACTGTCAGGCCCTGAAATGTATAATATTTACAAAAGATAAATGAAGGAAGATACTATTTTCTCTAGTGATTTCTCTCATGTACTTCAGCATCTTGCTTCTCCAAATGCTCATAAAATGTAGTACAATACCCCTGGAAAAAAGGTTGGTTATTGAGGTGACTCAGGCCAGACAAACCACACATCTCCCATTAAATTTAACATCTACCCTTTGGTTTTCAACATTTCTTTCACCAGCTCTCAAAAGAGCTGTACCAGAATTTAATAGTTTCATCTATATATATAAAAGCGAAATAATACTCACGCATCATCATGAAATCTCCAGAACCGTACAACCTACAAACTTGAAATTTGGCACATATGTTCCTCTTGGCTTCTAGATGCTCGCTAAGAAAGGATTTTTCGAAATGACCATCAGAACATTAGTATTACCTATATTATTATTAACACGCTCTGTTGCTAAGGAGTTCTACTCCCCCTCCCCACCTGACAATAAATCTTTCCAACTGCAGTTGAGCTAAGCCACACCCAGGCTCCTTGCTGTCTCCCTCTTGCCCACACAGCAAATATTGTTTCAGTTTCCAAACAGCCCTCAACACTGATACGATGCTAGCCAGATGAATACCGATGGATGCTAATAGGCAGAGGCAGATTTTTTTCCCCTTATTTTCCTCCCTCAAAACTTGCCTCATCACATAGTTTCATAGTGAAGCATGGGTATCCTGCTAGTTTCTAATAAAAGCCAGATGCAACCCTACTTAATATGTTTGGGTGCTTTGTGCAACACTGAACTTTACATGCAGAATTAGAGGAACTAGGTTTTCTTCTTATAAAAAAAACTTTTTTTATCACTGAGCACATAAGTCTCAAGAGACTCTTCTTTATTAAAGGGCTTTAAATTATTCTCTATCTAGCTCACAAGAATGCACTTTGCTAAGTTGATGAAGGAATGGCATAGTTTTTAAAAGATACAGCATTGCTTCCTTTCATTAAAGACAGGTTTAGTGTTCATTCTAGCTTGCTTCTCATTCTGGTGAATCAGTTTCAGTAGAGCATAAGAAGAATAAAATATAAGATAACAGATAATCAGAGTTGGAAGGGACCTTGTAGGTCATCTAGTCCAACACCCCCCGCACAAGCAGGAGACCCTACACCATTTCTGATAAGTGGCAGTCCAATCTCTTCTTGAAGGTCTCAAGTGATGGTGCTCCCACAACTTCTGAGGGCAAGCTGTTCCATAGGGAGCCACCATGGAGAAGGTCCTTCTTCTGGGTCCCACTGGGTGTATCTCCCTTGGGTATGGAACAGCATTCCCTGCCTCATCTTGCTCCCATCCATCCATCCATCCATCCATCCATCTATATCTGCTAATGGCATGCTTTTTTTTCCTGTGGCACAATTTTCCCCAAATTTCATTCTTGTTCTTTTCTGTTCTGAATAGCAATCTGTTATTACCATTCACTGGAGTGTAATGCACAACTATCATCAACTTATGAATTCCTTTCACATATGCATACATATGAGTTCTTTCATTCATATTTATACCTACACTTTCATTTTCATGCATATTTTCCTCAAATCTGTTCAGCATAAATTTGGTTCTAAGCTGCCGAGGGGTTAGAGGGGTGGTGGAGAAATGTTATTTATTTATTTACCAACTCACAATTACTCTGGGTAGTTTACAGAGATTATATATATATAATATAATAATATAATATAATACACACACACACACACACACACACACACACATGCAATAACTCCTCACCTCCCTGGCAATAACAATTGGTCAACCAATAAGCCATTAGATGTGTTCTGTTCCACTCTGGATTCCCAGGCCCATTGGCAAAACCAGGTCTTAAGGCCTTGCAAAAGCATGTCAAAATGGGGAGTAATCTTATTTTTGTGGGGATAATGGGAAGGGAGCCACTGAAGAGAAGGCCCTTCTTCTGGGTTCCACTAAATGCATCCCCTTTAAGAGAGGGGCTCACAGCATTCTTGCCTCCCCACTGTGGTAGCTCATGTAGATATGACTGGGAGAAGATAGTCCTTCAAATAACCTGGGTCCAAGCAACTGTAAAGTTCCAAGGACGTTAAAGGTGACAACCAGCACCTTGACTTGGACTTGGAAGCAAATTGTCAGCCAAAGCAGCTTTCACTTTAACCACATATGTAGACCTGCACAAAACCATGCAGGTACTGCGTTTTGAACCAACTGAAGCTTCCAGAGACTTTACAAATGCAGCCCCCAGTAGAGTTTAATTTAATCCAATAAATAATCATACTTACATGATTTAGTTTAATATTCTACCCCCACCTCTCATAACTCTACAGGGTCTGATCTCCTAAGATAGGGCTGTCAAACTCCTGGCCCGCGGCCCAGACGCCTCACACTCTGGCCATGCCTATGCCCGGTTTAGTGAAGGGGAAAAAAGTCCCGATATGTTATGTGATGGTGCCATGACAATGTAAGTTTGACACCTCTGTCCTAATGTATAATTTGCAATATAATCTCAGTTTATATTAAAATGAATACCTGGGACTAAGTGGAAAAGGACTGTTGATCTTCAAATTTGGATAATAAATGTTAATGCAGTAGATTATGGTAAAGAGGTTTGTCTTGGTTTTGCCCTGCTGTCAAAGAAGATGGGGGAGGAAAGATGTACTAGAGGAAATGGTACAGGTGGTCCTTTTTTAACAATTCAAACTTATGATGCTTTTGACCAGTCCTCATACTTACATCTTACGTACTTAGGAGCCGTGGTACCACAGTGGTTAGAATGCAATACTGAGGGCTAACCTACTGCTCACTCCAGGAATTCAATCCTGACAGGGCTCAAGGTTAACTCAGCCTTCCATCCTTCTGAGGTTGGTAAAATGAGGACCCAGATTGTTAGGAACAATATGCTGATTCTGTAAACTGTTGAGAGATGGCTGTAAACCATTATGAAGCAGTATATAAGTCTAAGTTCTATTATTATCTGTCACAGATTCCCTTTGATCACATGATTGCAATCTGGGGACTCAGTGCCTGGGTCTCAATTATAATATTGAAACATCTTGCGTTCAATGTGATGACTATTTGCAACCTTCTTTGACAGCTTTCTACAAGGCCAATTATGAAACCTGGATGGATGGATGGATGGATGGATGGGAGGAAGGAAGGAAGGAAGGAAGGAAGGAAGGAAGGAAGGAAGGAAGGAAGGAAGGAAAATTTCCAATGCTCATTGTCAGTTTCCCAGTAGAAATTAAATGGGAAAGCCAACAAGAAGTCTAAAGTCATTCCCACTCCCTCAGAATTTTTTGTCCATTCAAGATATTTCTGTTTCTTTGTTTAGAAAGAAAGGAAATATCTCTGAAACAATCATCAAACAAAGCACAGGTCTATTTAACCATTAAAATAAATTCATAATGTAGGATTTCTGGAATTCAAACTAAAATATTAACAAAAGCCTTTTCATCTAATATGAACTCCTTTTCCATTCTTATTCTATTTTTCTTTGATTTATTTATGAATTGAATTATTTTCCCACCCTCTATGCAAATACCACAAAAAGCTTCCTTTATTTCTCATGGGAATTCTTGATATTTGTTTGTGGTCTTCTTACCATTTAGCAATTTGAGAAGTAGTAGCTGTAGCAGCATGTTAAAAACTTAATTAGTGGTTTTCCATTCTGATTTAACATGTTGCTTTTATAATGTTAATCAGGTACTTAATATACCTGGTTGCCTCTATTTTAACTTTTAGTGAATACTGAAATAAAATTTATTTTATAAAGGGGTTAAACTTTAGCTTCAAATATTTCAATTAGGTATCAATCAGTGACAAAAAAAGTCTGACTGCGAACCCACATATATACACCAATTACCTTATGGCAAATTTCTCTCTTGGACATGTATATTTTGTTTGTTTGTTTATGTTGCACCTCTTGTTATCCATTTCCATCTTCTCTTGCATTAGCCACAATCCACATAGATTGATTACAGCTGAGTTATTCTTTATATCCTTGGTTTCCTTATTTTGGTCCAATACCCTGTGATTCTTTCTCCCTTTTGCTCACCCATTTCTTTCCTCTTGGTCACTCAGTCGTACAGGATAATTTCTTCCTACCTATATTTCACATTTTCCAAAACACATGTGACATGTTGCTTCAAGAACAGCAATTTTGACCAATCAGTTCAGTAATACTCATATAATTTGTGTGCTGGTCATGATATCTTAGGTCAATTAAACATTAAAAGATTTAATAATCAAGAGCATAAGTGAAGCAAATTTCATGCTGTATTATGAAAAGCTGGGGATGTGTAATATTTTTTAGAAGAAACAACATTTTAAAAATGGACACATATAAAATCAATGTTGTATTAATTAAATTGTTCCCAGCAGCTCAGTTTCTTCAGAAAATGAAATTGGGGAATGGATATTTTGATTAACATGTGTTGAATTATTTTTCCTTTTATTTCATTTGAAATCACCTGGAGCAATGTGCCTCATCTAGAATTATAGGGATAAAACTTAATCTGTTACTGATTTAACTCTTATACTTGTGCGTCTTCTGTTAATCCAGTAGTTATTTGCTTGTGGGCTTGAAGCCCTGTTGAAAGTCTTACAAGACCACACAATGTTCTTGCTTTTGTTCTTCATACTTTCTATTCGAACCAGAGATTGAACATTTCTAATAAATACTTTTCTAATGTAGTACACACATAGCTGGGAAAAAAAACTATGTTATGCTTCAGATTTTGTTATGCAAAGCCAGTTTACATTGTCACTTGAAGTTCACTAAACCTGGAAACTTGCTAAGATTATATGTTAAGAAATAATATGTATTCTCTGTTTCTTATAATATTAATACAAGGCTGTAGAGCAGTGAATGGTTACAGGAACTGGGTATGGCTATTCTAGTGAAGAGGAGAATCAAGAGAGATATGATAGCAGTGTTCCAATATTTGAAGGGCTGTCACAGAGAGTAGGGGTCAACCTATTTTCCAAAGCATTTGAAGGCCAGTCAAGGATAATTGATGGAAACTTATCAAGGAGTCATTCAACCTAGAAATAAGGAGACCTTTTCTGACAATGAGAACAATCAACCCAATGGAACAGCTTGCCTTCAGAAGTTGTGGGAACTTCACCACCAGAAGCTTTCAAGGAGAGACTGGACTGCCATTTGTCAGAAATCATATAGGGTCTCCTGCAAGGAGTTGGACTAGATGACCCACAAGGTCCCTTCCAACTCTGTTATTCTGTTTTGTTCTGTTCTGAATTGTGTGTCCCTCATCACTGATATCTGGAAGACCATACTTTCTTAATTTATGTACTAAGAGCATTTATATAATGTTGGGAATCATTAACAGAAGATAATAAATAGAGTGGAGAACTCTTCTTGTGAAATATCTCTGAACTCTCTCAATTGAAATATCTCAATCTTCTAACTAGTGTTATTTGTTTCCTGTTCTGGGTTGTAGATGCCCTGTTTTCAGAAGTATCATGCAAATAATCAACTAGAGAAAGAATAGTTTTGCATATGCCATACTTGCTAGTGTGTTCTCCTGTGTATGATACATCTAATGTTTGCTAATACCTACTTTCCTTTAAACCCCTATTGTTTAGCCATCACTATTTCTCCTGCCAAAACTTGCCCACCCCTTTAATGAAAAGTTGTTATGTTTAATTAAGATCACAGAATCTAATCTAGGCAACAGTCAAAGGATTTTATGCATCTAATTGTCCTAGATAAAGGTAAAAATTACTCTTTTTGGATACCAGCTTTTTCTAGCCCAGTCATAGCTGGAAAAAAACATTTAATATTTCCACATGCCTCCTGCAAGGATTAATGTGATTTTAGGGGCATTAAATTAAAGTAGACAGGGTAGATGTCTGCTTGCAATAGGAAAGTGAAAGATTGTAGCTATGGTCTTTAACCTAAGTTTTTTCCCCTCAGTTATTGTTGATAACAGACCAAATGATCTGACCTGAAGATTTTGTATAGAGAAACATTAAGAGAGACAGCCTTTCAAATCCAATAATCGTTTTGTGCTGTGGAAAATGGAACTCTGGAACCCAGGTTGAGGGACAAAAGCCAGGAATAAGGATTTTTCCTGGGACAGTTCAGGCTGCAGCTTTGTGGGAGGCTGTTTGAATCTGGGAATTATGTTAGCCATGTTAGTTTAAAAACCCACTATCTCCTCTGTATTGCTTTAATGCAGGGATGTCAAACTCAAGTTGTCACGGAGTTGTCACGTGATGCATCGGGACTTTTCCCGCCTCACTAAACCAGGTGGACCGTGGCCAGCATGTGACACATCCAGCTCATGAACCAGGAGTTTGACAGCCCTGCTTTAATGGATATGGAGCTACAACTGTGTGATACTGTGTTACACTGCATGTAAGAGGTTTACAGGCAGCCTTGAGAAAATGTGTATCATCAGCCAGCAATATTCGACAGAAACTCTAATGCACTGAAGGTAATGAATAACATTTCATAAATATTTCTGAGGATGCAACAAGAACTATGATTTTTCTTATTTGATTTTCTTAAGCAGGCCACAGTTAAGCTCTTGATTGGGTGCTTAGCCCTTTAGAAAAAGAGAAAATATCTACTATAAATTGCCCCTGTGGTAGTTTACAAGCAAAACAGGAGATCAATAGCATCTATTGGTCAACCAGTGCTCAAGAATCTTTACTTTTAACCTATATGGAAACATCAGATTTAGTAGTCAAGCCCAAGCAATTTATCTAATGTAGCTTTTATCAGCTTCCTCTGTCTGAATTAGAAATGCATCCAGATTTGGTTAAGAATTCTGAAATCTGCAGTCCCAATAGATCTGCTAGGAGCCAACTCAAGAAAGGCTTGTGTAATATTTCTAGGTATAAGGTGGTAACTATTAGCACTACTTATGGCAGCACATTTTATTAGTTGTTTGGATTTTTAATCAATTTCTTGATTTTCAGCTATCCATAAATATCAATACATTTCTCAGCCACTGTTTAAGCAGTAAGGAAACCAGCACAGATGTAGCTCTTCTTACTGAACTATATGAATCAGGTTTACTTCATTCTCAAACGTCATTCCTAATTGTACCAGTTGTGCCCTGAATTGTAGTAGTAACAGAATTTCACTACATTTTGTATTGATTGATACACCAGCTCTGATCTGAAAAGGCCTGGAGCAAACATTCAACTTTTGCACTGCAATATTCCAGTTGGTGCAAGCAAGCTAAAGCATGTAAAGCACATTTATGTAAAGCATACTTAATTCCAAATAAAGAATATGGGGTTATTTGTACAAGGCATTTGAAGATTTATTTGAAATTATATAACCACTCACATTTTACCTTTAGCAAACATCTATGATTCCAGAATGTATTGGGAAAGCTTAGAATATGAGACTCCAAAGGAATACTCCACAACATTTAAAAAAAAATGTTAATATTGGGTTGAATATAAATCTTGCATTTGAAATTTAAGGGCTTACATTAAATGTAGTTTGATTTTTGTCCATGTAACACTATCTAGTATAAACCCATCATATGATTTATGACAGTATTGTGTGCAAAGCCAACCAACTGTTGTTTAACTATTGATATACCACAGCTTAGCATGATGTATGAATTTATCCTTGTGCTCGTCTGTAACCATCCATTGTACTAGTTGTTGTGGTAAATAACTGAATCTTAGCCAAATACTATGTTCAGATCATCAGCTATCTGATTACTGGAAATTTTATTTACAAATCATGGTTCGCTTCAATGGAGAATTATCTGCATCTTAAACATTTTTAACATGTAAAATATTTGGTACAATATTTCTTTTTATTCTGTCTCTATTTTATCATTTGGAAAATGATACAATGAAGTTCATAAGAAAACAACATGTTAAATTTGGGATTTTGAATTGGGTTACTGAATCTTAGGATACCAAGACTATGCAACTGTTTTATATTTTAGTTTTCCTCTGAACTTTATGATTTAAGGCAGATGTAGAGCAGAGACTATTTTTATCTCATTGCCATAGGTGGAGATGCAAAATACAAATGCTTGTTTTTTTAAACCAACTTGAAAATAATTTGAATTCAATGGGACAAATTAAGGGTAGTTGATCATTTTAAGAACCCTGTGTATCTTCTGCAAATGAACTTGAGTGGCAACTGTCCCTGTCTCCCCTGGCAACAATCTGAAGTGGAGAGGTAGCAGGAGGAAGCCTACATTGGCTGGAAGTATACCATCTGCCAGGGCTTCAACTTATTCCAGCTATTTGGAGACTGAATCTATATCAGAGTTCTCAAGCTCTTTGAAGAGGTGCCAGGTCTAACACATGTTTCTGATTAACTCATTACAAAGGCAGTCGTGGAGCAGCAGTTTTGTGATGTTGGTGGCAATCTCTTAGCTGAAATTTGATAAAACCTCACAAGCTTTCACCGTGCCAGAGCACCATATCTCTTTCCCAGCTTAGGAAACTGGTCCACATAGCACTTGTCACCTTAGAACAGGGGTGTCACACTCACGTCATCATGGTGGCGTCATATGACGTATCAGGACTTCCCCCCCTTTGCTAAACCAAGGGTGGGCATGGCCAGCATGTGATGCATCCAACCTGTGGCCTGGGAGTTTGACAGCTCTGCCTTAGAACATTTGCTTGATGCTTCTGAATTCTTCTTAATCCATTTCTGGGCAGTGTTTTAACTACACCTGCAAATGTATTTTCCTTTTACTTTTCTCCACATAAACCTATCCATTCCTTCCATGTCTAGGACCCATTCCCAGTGTAGATCTCCAGGAATCCGCTTCTAAAGTTTCCTTTTAACTGTCACTTCATGTGAAAGTTTTTTCCCCACTGGAAAATGTGGTCTTGGAAAACTAAAAAGCTACCAATCTTTCCACAATATAAAATGTCATGTATGTATTTTATTTATTTTGCGGTTGAGAGTGATTGTTTTAACCTACTCCCATCTGATATCACCTGCCATAAGAAAGAGATGGAAAACAATTGCTTTGAGTCAACATCCCAGTTTCCTAGTAAAAAAACCAAGCCAAACCAAACAAAGAAACAAAAGCTGAGAAGATTGAATTCAATTATAATTTCACTGGAGAAGCTGCTAAACAAAAAGCTTCTTTAAGATTGCACTCCATATGTCAAATATGTATTTGAAAAGCTGTTGCAATAGGAATCAGCCTGGACTTAATATCAACACTACATAGATATGCTATGATTGACCCTTTAAGCAATTTTTTATTACATCTAAAGCATAGCCTGAATTAGTATGAAGTTTCAAGCATTTGTGGCAAAAATACAGTATTCTCAGCAGTACAAAATTGTTGGATTGGTTGGGGCTATTTAGGCAACCTAACTTGACTTCTCCCACCATAAGACTTATCAAATCATAAGAAAGGAAAAGTAAATCTTCCCTGTTAGTTCTTGTCCTACCCTTAGGTACTATGGAGAATAAACAAATACTAGATAATAAATCAATACCATGTGACACTTTTTCAAATATTGGAAGGCTGCTATCGTATCTCCCTTTAGGCATCTTTTCTTTTCTTTATATGAAACATTTCATGTTCCTTTAACTGTTCTTATTGGATTTAACCTTTGAGCACCTCACTTTTCTCTGAATCATTTCAAGTTATTCATTATCCATCCTTCTTCTATTATGTTGACCATAATAGGATACAGAATACCAAGTGTGGTATGACAAACTTAGCATAGAGTGGAATTATTATTTCCCACGATCTTTACCTTTGTTAATGCAGCAGAAGATTCCTTTGGCAGATGCAATTTACTGCTGGTCCATGCTTAATTTATGGTACCCAGCTACCTCCTCGTAAGTACTATTGCTGAGCTAGGTACCATCTATGTTGTAAAATTGGTTTTTCCTACCAAAGTTCAGATTCTTACATATCTTATCATTGAATATATAGTGTGGATTGGACCCAATATTTTCTGAAATGTCAGCTATTCTCCCACCTTTATATTGTTTGAAATTTGATAAGCATCCCTTATGTCTCCTCATGTAAATCTAGCTGTTAAATTTGTTTCCCAAATTCTATCTTTCCCCTTTTAACAAGATTAGCCAATGTTTCTGGAACTTTCCCTGTATTTCAGTAATTCAAAGATTGTAGTCAGTGGTTCAAAGATAACATCTGCTTGTTCACCACCAATGTGCTTCCAGAGACTTGAATTTACCCAAAATAACTAGATATTCTTTCCTTACATATTTTGATTTGAATTTCTCTTTTGTGACTTTTGACCAATTGACCATTTTTTCCTTTTGTGAAAAGACAGATGAAAACTAGGAATTAAACTGTTCAGCCTTCCACATGTTGCAAACCTTGTCAATATCAGCCAGCAGACCAACTCATTTCTTGACTTTCTTCATGTCCCACACACATGCAAAGAATACTTTTTTTTGTTACTTTTGATGTTCATAACAAGCCTTAGTTCATTCTAATCCTTAGTCTTCCTTACGTTTCCTGATATTCTGCTTTTGCTATCTGACTTTTCATTTGTCCTTTTTTGTTTCTAGGTTAATCAGAGACCTTTTTTTTAATGCAACTATGCCATTTTCAACAGGTGACTCCCTTTTGTTTTTCTCTTTGGTATTGTTTGAGCTTGGGCCTTAATTATCACATGTTTAAGAATTTCCTAATCTTCCTGAATTATTTTTCCTTTGAAGATTTCACTATTTTGAAAGACACTGTGGCTTGAAATTTGCATGGTATTTATCTTGAACTGGCTTCTTAAAAACAGATGCTACTTTTTCAAAGAAAACAATGAAATTAAGATTTCTTTAATGCAGACTGAATGGGCTGAAACACACATTGTAGGTCTCACCCCAATGAGTCACTAAGATTAAAACGCTTTTTCCAGTGCAGGAAAGAAACTGAGAAAAGCAAGTTTGCTTATGGGTTATATTCCTTTAAAAAATTGCCAAAATCTATTTTAAAAAGTTGTGTAAACAAACTCACTTCCAATCCCAATATCAATTAGTCAAAGGAAGACATCTGCATTTATCAACAGTATTATAAAAAGAGTGTTTCCAAATGTTCTCTCCAGATGTAGCTGATTTCACTTCCTATCATTTCCACTCAGCATGCACACATGTAATATTACTTGGGAATGATGGCAGTTGAAATACAACATGTATGGATGGCCCAAAGTTTGGGAAGTTTGAACTATTTTTATATTAAAAAATGCTTGAAAGTCCATATTTTTTAACTCCAATGAACGAACACCACATTTTGGTGAACCAATTCCAAATACCCTACATGTGCACACCAATTGTGTTTCTTTCTGCATCCAATCTTCCAATTGCTGGTGGCAATCAATTACATACTTCCAATTGCTGGTGGCAATTCTGGGCAGGAGAGGGGAGAAATATCATTTGCAACATTTTCATAGATAACTTCAGTTGATAACTTCCACTGACTTCAAAGGACCAGGAGGGTCTTTATTCCTAAACATCAACCAAAATGTACTTTTTTATTCTATCAGAAGGACTGTTTTCTCAGAAACCTTCTATTTATTTTGTGTATATTCAGCTTTGATTTGATGAAAATTCTACCATAAAGGTAACATTTGGGTAAGAAATCCTCAATGTTTAGACTAATCCATGAAATTATGTGCTGATCCCAAACCTAACCAAAGTCAGTTGCAACTTAAACTGAAATCTTGCAATTACTTACCATGGAAAAGTCTGCTAAATAGAACAGAGCATGAATAAATCTGAAGTAAATACATCCTGGATTGCCATATGAGACAATAATCTTACATATACTTACTAGACAGCAAATCATATTGAAAATAGTGGAACCTATTTTGAAACACGAATGTGTGAAATTGGATTTTATATCTTGAAGAAACAACAGTCAATACAACAACTCAGGCTGGTTTTAGTTTTGCCAGCAGTTGACTAAAAAGTAGTTGCTTTTTAACTGCTACTGTTATAAAATAGGAAGCAACATGTTTGCTTAAATGTTTCCTATGAAAAGAAAAATAAATTTATATACAATTTGAAAAAAGGCATCAGACTAGAAAGCAGAAACCATGAATTCAAATCGCATCTTAGCCATGAAAGCCAGGTAGGTGACCTTGGGCCACTCACTCTCCTTCAGCCCAATCCACAGGGTTGTTTCTGTGGGGAAAAGATATGTTCAATATGTTCTCTGCTTTATTTATTTGTGAAAATAATACAAATGGGATAAAAATAAATTAATAATAAAGAAATAGATGACTGGATTTGAATGGGACTGCTCTGAAGACAAGTTTAACAAGAAGTCAGCTGCAAATCTAATATTTAGAATGTATAAGCAGAAGGAAGTCAGTGTATTTGAAAACAATGACAGTTATGCATCTCCTCAGATGTGTAATATGAACGAATGATTCTGACCCAGGAGAGGGAGAATTTTCCTAATGGACTTGTATGTAATGAAGTTCGATCTAGTGCAGAGAAACAGAGCATCGCACATTAAATAAAAAGATCAGGTGCAGGACACTGAAAACTTCCATACATTATTTTCAGAAACTTTTCTATGACAAGCATATGAAAGAAAAGCTAAAATATTTGTTTAACAGGAAAAAAAGCCATTAATGCTCACATCATGTATTCAGTTTTCAAAAGGATTTAATAAATTATGATGATTCAGTTATTTCATTGTATAAACTATAAATATATCATAGAGCCCTCATAATTTAAAATAATTTACGGGCTGAGGTAGGGGGTGGGGAGAAAGTGAATTTTGGAGCAATCAATGGTCAAATCAGAGGTTCTCAGTTTTTCTACTGATTACGCACACACAGGCCGTGTCAATCCGAATGAAGCGCCAGGATGCCCGATTGTCTTCCATGGTTAATGCCTTCACAAATGTGTGCGTTGTGGTGCAATAAGAATTCCAATGCCTGGAATCAATGCCCCTGCACCCACTTGGTTTTGGATTTCTGCACTTGGTCTCAAAAAAGTACTGCTTGTAGACATTGTTATCAAGATTTACATCCACTACCACGGTCACCGGTTTGCCTTTGATGTCCGTGGCTGTGGTTTTGTTGGCAACCCAGACACTGATACTGTCACACACAGAAAATTCCCCTTGGTTATGCACAGGATGACTGTCGCGTTTGGCCCGGATATTCCTCTTAAGAGAGTCTTCATTGTCCAGGAACTCCACACTTTGCTCATCTCTTGACAAGGGTGGGGGCTGAGTGCTAAACAGAACACGAGGCGACTGGAACCGCCTCTTCTGAAAAAGCTTGGGATCCACAATGATGTTTGCTGCTGATCCAAGTTCTTGATCCTCTGCCTTCTTAGGAGCAGGATGGCGCTGATCTGTGTTTCGAGATGTTTTCAGACCCTCGTGAGTTTTAGCATAGCTGGTGTCAGAAAGGTCAGACATTGCAGGGGAGCCCAGAGGGACATTATCTTCAGATTTTGGTGCTGCCCATATGCCAATCAGAAATGCTATAATCAGAGTATAGCACAGCATGGACATTACGCTATGCACCTAGGAGAGATCAAACCAAGAATGTTACTGTGAGCAAAGACAACATACAAAAACATCCCCTCCAAGATGAGTGGAGAGATATGCTGATACAGCACTGCCAGGGAAAATGTACAGCTAAGACATTTCACCGTCTTACGAGAGGCCCAGTCATGTGGATACCAGATGCTGCTCCCCCCCCCACTCCAGAAAGGGTCATTCAAACAGCAAGCCTGCTTAATAAAGTGGGGATGTTAGGAAATAATACACTGCCAGAGTCACTTTATCAGTTAGATGGGTTGCATATAAGCAAACAAATGAAATAATACTAGGGTTGATAACTTATATCAAGCAGTGTTCTGAGTTTATTAATAGGGAGAATCGATACTGACAAGAATCTCTCTAGACTACATTGGAAGTTCTACAGTAGAAACCATGTAAAAAGAAAAAGTAGCTCAAATATACTCTATACTTGTATCTAGATTGCCATGAGCCACATGTTTAGAAAAAGAGGCAGAAAGGCCAGCACAAAGATATTGCTAAATTAGACACAGTTACCTGACTAGACCGTGGAAGAATAATTTCTTCTAAGCTGCACCTACTTCAATTTCTTAAAAGCTTCTCGATACTACATTATCAAATACTACTTTTACTACTGGAATAAAAGCTATTATGCAAGTCATGACCTGATATTAGTTATAGAATTGTCAGTTTCCCCAGAGAACTATCAGTACAATAAAACATGGGACAAATCCAACACCCAGTTAAATCTGCTTAGGTTTATTGACTTTAAGGGGTTTAAGAGTATTTAATCTCGTGTTGGATCATGGCCATAGTTTTAATTGAGTAAGAGTTCTGAAAACAGATTCCCTTGCACCAAGTAGACAAAAGCCTAAACATCTTAGGGGAGAATGATTCAGACTTTGTTGTTTATCTTTAGTTCTGCCATCCATTCTGAAATCCTTCAAGACAAAGACCAGTCATTATTGTTGGGGCTCTCTGACAAACCATAGATCCTCTTGTTCCCTGCAGTTATACTTTGCTAAAGACAATAATTTGTGTCAAATTCAAAGTTCTTTTTGGTTAGGATTCCTCAGATAATTTATATTTTGAGGCATACCCGCAGATAACATACTTTTAGTAGTAGATTTAATAGATAATCAATACTCTTAATCTTAGAATACTCACCAATCAGTCAGAGTGGCTGTTATGGTTGCAGATTCTATGCAAAATATTTGCTAAAATCCCAAGAAAGGAAAATTCCAAGAGGCAATGTAACTAAATTTTGAGGTATAATATTTCATCTTGCAAAAATACAGACAGCCAAAAGATGGCAGCAGCAGGTTTGATTTTTATTTTGTAATGGCCCTCTAATATTTATTTTGATTTATGCAGCCCACATATTGTATTCCTATCCATCCTCATCATTCTGACTGTGCTACAAAAGCTGGAGACAAACAGAGCTAGATGCTTGTTGTGCTGCAAGAGGAAATTAGTTCTAAACCATTTAAATACATTACAGCTCAGAGAGGCACCAGAAGCTTTAATTTCTCAGATTCACTTGGAGCACTGGGGCCATGGCAGCAATTCAGAACATGTCAAATGAGTTTCTTGATGTCAACAGATAGGCTAATGAAAAAAGTTTGTGCAACCAAATTTAAAGACAATATAGGCACACCCTGAAGTAGATCTACATCAGTTTTGTTTACTGTAAGTAATTTGAGAGTTATCACTCTGTACTAAAAAGGAAAAAGAGATTACGTATGTCAATAAATGCTATTTGTATGTCTAACAGGGTGGAAGAAGGGGGTGTTATGTTAACAAAGCAACATTTAAAGAAGATCTTTTGAGATTTTAGACTTAAATATATTAATAAGAAATTTTGTTCAGAATTAGATTAGTAAGAAGTTTAAACAGAAATAATTAAAAGCCAGGAGATAATGCAAAATATTGCCATTTATCATTATATTTTCAAGCAGGGCTAGGTTCTGTAAAATATTTACAATGTACAAACTTTAAAAAAGATTGGATAATTTGTTCAGAATCTGGAAAATACTTTAGCTTCTCAGAAAGTAATTTTATAATTATTCCCATTTACGGGCAAGCAAAAGTGCAAGCTTAGTCAAAGAAGATTTTTGTAATAGCTGAAACAGTAGTGCTTCAGCTGTGTTAATATGGAGAAAATATAGTGTGGCAGGTGCAAATTTCAATTGGTTCAGGAACCAATAAAATAATGATTAGCGAGTTATCTCTGCATATGAGTTGGTTCTCCTGGTTGTTCTAAGATATTTGGTTGTCTGCCACAGTATGGCCATTTGCATCAACTTCAAAAAAAGTTCTTAATCCCCAAAGATCACTTATTTCACTTAGTCTCTCCCCAATTTCTCCCCACTATTTTTACATAGTTTAACCCAAATCAATTTCAGTTTCAGCATTAAAATACTAAGGCTATTAAAAATAATTATTAGTTTGGTAATAATGCATTCATCCATGCTAAAAATTCAGGGGCACAGATATAACTCATGGATCAGCCTGCCAAACTCTTTTAACATTCTTAGATTTGCTATCAATTTTTAAAAATCAGTTTCGTTTAGAGAAATTTTCACAAAATAAAAATTATAAGAGAAAATAACAAAGAATGGTAAAAAGTGAAAAAAAATATAAAAAGAAAAAGGAAGAAAAGGACAAGAAAGATGATAAAGAAGCAGTTTCCAGTTTTCTTGTCAGGCTACGGATGCATTTTTATTGTGTCCCCTTGTTCTAATTTCCTTCCTTGATCATAATTTCCTTTTTTCCATAAGATACCCTTTCTAATATTTAAACCTGTAAATCACAACTTCATTTTTCTCCCTTTTCAACAAAAAGTTCATAGGGGTTTCCAGTCACTAATCAAGGTAATTATTGATTTTTCTCTAATCAAACAGGCTAATTTTGTAATTGCTGCCAATTCTGTCATCTTAACTAACCATTTCTCTGTTAAGACTTGCAGCACTAACCATATGTAAAGATAATATTTATTGGATCTTTTCTAATTGGCTGTCCATTAATCCAGCAAGAAAAGTTAAGGTTTCGATTGAATGTTGTTATTTTTTTTAATCCTTTGAATTACTCTATGTATTTCAACCCAAAATTTCTGGGTTTTTGTTTTGTTTTTACAAGTCCAGCAGATAAAATGCTTTCCACATCTCCAACATAAATTGGAAAACTCTTCATACATTCTAGACAATTTTTTTGGATTCTTATACCAATGGTACATTCATTTTATGAAAATTTTCTTTTAGCTCATAATATAAATTTTAGTCTAATCACATATTTTTCCACTATTTCATCAGTATATTTTGTCTAAAGTTCTCAGCCCATTTTATCATTTATTCTTCCATTTCACATTTTAATAAGCATGTACAATTATATGTTCATCATTTGTGCACAGTTCAACTTCAGATTTTGTCTCCTGCTGCTCAATTTCAAATACGTTTTTCTTTATATATTGTTTTTTAGTCTACAATCTATTGCTAAAATCTATAAAGATATTTTTGATCACAGGCTAGGTTTATATCTGTTCCATATTTTCAATATGGCACTTCTAATACATGTAATGACTACTAAAGTCTACATTAATCTTAACTTTATTGTACGATAAAAAACTATGAACCTTAGACCATGCCCTTCTAATTCTAAAATCCTCTTACTCCTCAGAAGAATCCACACTTTCATCCAGATTAAGCAGCAGGCTGCAGGTATCAATCAAATTATTAAACTCATTTAATGATGTATATATCTATATGTTAATCAAATGGCTCTTTTGTCCTAATTATAATTAAATAATATAATATAATATAAATTATATTATATAGTTTATAATAAATAATATAAATGGAGTCCTCAGAATACAATTGGTATGTTATGATTATTTTGAGCAGACAAAAAAAGACAAAAGACAAAAAGAAGTTATTTCACACAGATAAATCTAGAAGAAATCACACTGTGTTTTAAAAAGAACCATTAGCAGCTTGCAACTCAAATGATGTGCTAAGCAAAGATTAAATACAAATAGATGTCAAACAAAAGAAAACTTTCCATATTGCTAAAGGCAATGTGTAAAAATTATAACATTATTTTGCTAGTAGCATAGTATCAATTAAATGTATTTGAGATTTCGGGGGAATAACAACACTTCTTAGTTTACAGTATAACTAATGGCTCTACAGTTCCATAACAGCGATTTTTAAAAAAGAAAACAATTTGAATTTTTACAGATTCAGAATTCTTCAACAAATTATAACCTGGCTTTATGAATGCTTTTTCAAAAGTTTCACTGAATCTACGGGAGCTTATTTAAAAAAAACAAAGAAACATGTCAAGAATCAGTTTTTAAGATTAGTTATAAACTCCCAGTAAGCCACTTTAAAAACATAAACAATCATGTGCATGCCTCCAAACTAAAGGTAGTTAAAGTTAATTAAAAGAGGCAATATTCAGGAAATAATTGTGCCAGAAGCAGAAACTATAAAATGTCCACGAAATGTGCTACCAGAGTGTCTTATGAAAGTCTTTGGTGGAATCTGCTACATAAAGGAATTAAACATTTTGAAAACATCCAAATAACGAATTTTTGTCACAATTTATTAACCTGGGTATGTATATCCCCTATTTCTCAAAGAGTTCAAGATGTTGCATGGGACAGAGATAATAACTGAATTTAAGTCACCTGCTGAATCCCATATCAACTGAGAACTTTAGCCAGAATCTTCCTGGTCTCATACCATCACTTTAATCAAGATTCTCCAAAAGTAAGATGTTGATGTTGGAGACAAGCAAACTTAAAATGCAGCAGTTTTGAAATACATAATCGAACTACACTCTCTACTCTCTCAAGAGAGAACGTAGTCATAGCTGGCTATTTTAAACTTTGTGCTGTTTCTCAGCTGTAATCCCTAGATTACATCAGGAATTAACAAAAATTGCCTAGTTTTGGTGAGCAATAGAGAAATTTGCTGGATTGGTCAGCTTCCTTCTTACCACTGATCTCAATTGATACCTCTGAAGCAGTTGAGGATATCCTCATGTTCTCTCTTCATCTCTAAGACTGGAAGGGAAAAGGCAAGCCCTTTCTAAGGGGAGGAAAAATAAGTACCTCCTCTGTCAAAAAACTGGGAAGGAACAGAGATTTGCCAAGCATGGAGTATCTGTCAGGTGCTGAGAAATCTCAACCAGCAAAAGGGGAAGGATCAACCCATGCCCCTATAGATGACAATTGGTCATCTATAGGGGCATTGGTCAATCTCTACAACCTGTTTTCAAGAAGTAGCCTGCATCATTCAGTTTCACATATATAGAATTTAAATAAAGTTATGAAGTTAAAGATATATCAGTAGGACACAAAACCACACACATACATACACACACAAAACCGCTACATTTCAAACAAGGAACCAAACATTTGTATTCAATTCAATTGTATAGAATGTGAAGGATGTGTGTTTTTGTTTTATTTTTATAGTTTTCTTATGTAAGATGTACACTAAAGATGGCATTTAATTTCATTGTACGAGATGTAATGACAATAAAGTAACCTATACTAACTATACATTGAGTACTCATTAATGTCAAAAGATTTTCCTAAAATAAAATACAGATTGGATGACTTAGATGTTTTTTTTAGACAAGAATTAAGTAAAAAGACAATAAAGTTAAAAGTTATGTTAAGTAGAGAGGAAAAGGATCTTTCTTGGCTTCCTCTCTTTTGTGCTTTTTTCTGGTCACTTTGGGAGTTACCTTATTATTATAGTCTATGGCTAACATGGTAATTAGCTGTAGATCTGGGGTTGGCACAATGCACCGAATAGATTCTGAACTTGGATGCTCAAGCTAGTTATCTACTTTCTTCTGGGCCCTCTAATAACCAAGATTACTATTGAAAACTGAACTGCAAATATTTTGCAGAAATGAAGCTTATTAGCTGGTCCATTTTTCTATTATCCTTTCTCCTCTTCTAATTCCTTATATTTCACTTTTCTATCTATCATTTTCCATCATTTCTTTTCTTGTTTTTTCCTTATCCCTCTATTTTCCCTTGAGCTTCTTGTGCCTGTTTCATCCAGTTTTGCCTTCTTGAGTCCACTGAAATAGGCTCTCCTTATCAATCCTCCTAGCTCTTTCAATCTCAGCAATAGGGATGCTCTGGCTGAGATGAAAGCCTCACCTCACAAGCCAGTGTGCAGGTCCAATTAGTCATGTCATTCAACCTAGTATTCTGTTCCATTAGGACAGCACAATAATTTCTAGTGGAGTTCATTCCTTCAGAATGAGATTTCTTTAAACTTAGATAGAGTAGAATATTTTTGAATAAAGTTGCCAAAACTGTTTAAAACAGTGAATCATATTGTGTTTACAGTCTTATTATCTCAAATATGGTCCACTTCATAAATAACTGATGTTTATGCTCTGGCATGCTGTTTTTCCTTCTTTGCCATATCTTGAAATCCTACACTGGAAATATATGGGTACTCAGGCTCAGGTTATTGATCAGAGAGATGCTCTATTATCAAACTCTTTATTGCAATCAGATATGAAAATGAGATTGGTTTATTTTCTTTAGATTTAGGCTCCTGAAGACTAGTAGGGTTTTGTACCATTTGAACATTTTTAAACACACAGTTTGAGAACAGATGAAGGTTCATATTTTAACACCCCAACAAACATCACCAAATCCTCCAAAATGTTTCTAAAACTCTAATTCTCATTCTCTACTTAACATTGGCTTCAGAAAATAAAGACTGCATGTTTTGTTCTTTCTTTGGTCTGATCTCTGCATTAACACATTCCATAACTGGGAGGAGGGAGGGAGGGAAGCTAAGCCATGATTCCCAAATGTCTTGGTCTGTTCCAGAAGAGTTCAATTATTGAGAACAATCTCCATAACAAAAGATATCTGGCCCTTTTGCATGGGCCTTTAAAAGGATTCCAACAGTCCTACTAGTTCTATTGAACCTTTTCCAAATGTAAATTTTATCATCAGGAATTACAGAGTTGGAAGGGATCCCGAAAGAATCCCTAGCCAATCCCAATCCCTTAACAATATACTTCATTATACTGTAATCTATGTTCTGGAGTACAGCCTTTATTAATCTTTTTTTTTTGTTCCACACATATGCCAAAATTCCAGTATTCTCATCTTCCCACAAAATGCAAAATATACTGGGTTACTTTTGTGTAGGACTATCCTATTAAAATAATATTTTTGCCACAAAATCTACCACTTTAAGCATTGATAAACACAAAGCTACTAGCATTGGTTCATGCCAAAAACAATTGAATAGAACTTCCAATCACTGCAATCCTAAGAAAACACAGGTTTCTATTTCAACCCACAGTTTGTTTTAACAAGGAAAAAAAAAATCCCAATTCAGCAGTAACTTTAATATTCTTTTTTTGAAATATTTTCCAGATACTGTAACAATGATAAGTCCAAGAAATGAAGCTTTATCAAGTATATGAAGTTAAGGACAAATCTGTCAGTATTTCAGTATTTTTTATTATCTATCCAGTCAGCAAGGATTAACATTTTACTGTAGGCCAAAATGAAAACTTTATTTGCAAGTTGTCAATCCAGATCTACATTCTTTTTGCTTTTTCTATTTGAACAGTATGAAACCAATTCATTTTAATCATTTTTAATAGCAAGCAGCCAAATTCATGTGCTTTCTCATGTAGGATATCATTGATGCCCAAATGATGTCATTTTTCAGTGGAATGGAGGAGGAGGGGAAGAGCATTCAAGAACAATAAAATTATATTGTTCTATTTAAGAACAATACAATTAAAAATAAAACTCACATTATAAACTATGACCAATGATTATTGCACTACACAAACACCTAATGTGAATATTCAAACCAATATAAACATTTAATCCTTCCAATATTCATATAATGTTTTAGAAACTTGAAATAATAACTTATAGTAGTATACATTATAAACATTACAATTGAATGCCAATTTCCATTCCTGGGAAAAGTAGATAACTTTTTTTTATCACGGTGGCAAGCCTTATCAGTCACTTCATCAAAGATACTGACACCCAGTATCTTTGATGAAGTGACTGATAAGGCTTAAAATATGTTTATCATTATTGGTAATCTTATTACAACATCTTTTCACATACTCCAAGCAGTCTACCAGCTCTCTAGAACTTTGTCTGGATACATATCAAGATTTGAAATCTTCAAAATATTCTGTGGATCTATGCAATTTTTACTGAAAAACTATGTAACAGTAGTCAGTCAAATGCTAACATAACGAGTCAAATACCATTAACTTCTACAAAACATTAGCAAGATTACATGTCAGTCAGAGGTTGCATCTAATACCTTGCAGTGGTTGTACCTATTTAAAGCAATTGTTTACCCTAAAAAATCTATGACACTTAAAAATGTGTTCCTTTATGAACTAAAACAGGGTAACTCATATTCTTGATCTTTGCAAATGAATTCCTAGGAAATTTGAGAAGGTTTTGATGCAAAGCAGATAATTAAAATGAACAATTTATATCTCCTAAACGCAGAATCTTTTTTTAATGAAGTTTATTATGCATGAATTAAAAACAGTGAACATTGTGAAGTGGTTTTCACACAATGCAGAATCTTGTCTTGGTGAAATCCCTCCTGCAGCTCTAATAAAAAAACTCAAGGTAAAGCATCAATATAAATTTATTACAAATGAATTTCTTCATATAATTACCTATATATTGTTAACTTAGATGTTGAAAGCTAAGTAGATAAAAAAATTGAAGAACCAAGTTGGCAAAGGCTGTTTGAGCTTTCCATATATATTTGAGCTGCTGCCACAAAGAGGAAGAGGTCAATTTATTTTCCAAAGCACCAGAGGGCAGGACAAGAAACAATGGATGGAAGCTAATCAAGAGGAAAAGCAACCTGGAATTAAGGAGAAACTTCCTAACAGTGAGAACAATTAACCAGTGGAACAGCTTGCCTTCAGAATTTGGGAGTGCTTATCATTGGAGGTTTTTAAGAAAAGACTGGACAATCACTTGTCTGAAATGATATCGGGTCTCCTGCTTGAGCAGTGGGCTGGACTCCAAGGTCCCTTCCAGCTCTATTCTGACTGGTTTATTGTATAGTGATGATATATTTAAACTCTGGTTTGATTTTCTGAAATAGTTGTTCATATTGCTAATGTGAAAGTAACCAAAGACTTGCTCACATCAAATCCAGATCCCCTTTCCTTTTTGTGCTTTTCAGAATAAATTTATTTTTAAATAGGCATAATTATGAAAGAAAGAGCCTGTTCTTTATTACACATGACACAAAGGTTATGTTTTCAGCATAACTTTTTCCAAAAGGATTCCATATCTACTTAATTCAATAGATTTATAGTTTTTGAATCTGTTTTCTTGTAGTTACCATTTATTGTAGCTTACTCCTAAATTATGTTGTACTATGATTGACTTTATTCCCAAGAGATAAAGAGTAGGTTGCAGAAAGTTGGTTTATAAAAGTATTTAAGATTGGAATACATAGTATCCTGGTACAGGATTGTTGTTTTTATTTTTTTCGGTAAAAGCTGTCTTGAGTCTGAGACATTTTATGCCCAGGCAATCCTGCCTTTCACGATTCCGTGAACAGAAGATGAGCACTGATGGTCTGATGCAAAGGGAAGTAAACAGTATCCTTAACTTTTCCATGTTTCATTCTTGCCCTTTCCCAGGCCTCTGTCAACTGTGACTACTACTTGATTCCATCTAATATTAGGATCAGCTTGACTTGAACTCTGAAGAGGCAATATATGAATACTGTAATTACATAAAATATACTTTTGATACAATATACCATGACTATCCTATGCTCTATTTAAACAATCGGGAACTAGAATGCTTTTGAAATCTGACAAAATGTCAATGATAGGGATGGCTACAATAAAGGCTGTGCTATCAAACGGTGGTTTTAGATCATCAAGAGTTGCACTAACTTGGTAGAAAAGGTCAGCGGGAGAGATGAAAACCTGCTATCCCAAATGTGTTTGTTACACATATAAGTTACCTTAAAAAGCCTCACAATCTTCTAAGGTTTTGTTTTTCTGGTTCCATTTGACCATGACATCTTGAACAAAGAACAACTCTTTAGCCAGGGAACTGGCTTGGGTTAACAAGAGCGCCATAGATCCCATCTACCCTAAGAGATGTGGTTTATTTGAGTAAAAGAATCCTTAAGATTAAGTGCTGGTTTCTTTTTTTCCCACACCTATAGAATGAAGGAAACCAAACACTCTCTCCCTCACCACTAACCCCATGCAATTTAGACATTTAAGTCTAAAAAAACCATGAATTCAAACAACTCCATGCAGAAATCGGATTTCCCCGCCACCCATACAGCAATGATTTTCTTTCAGTCAAATAACCAATGCCCAGTACTTAGTCATTAACTTTAGGGAAGAAAAAAATTTCTTAATAAAGAGAAATAAACCTCTAGAATAACCAGATGAAACAGAATTCTGGTGAATTAAAAAAAGATCAGGAGGAAATCTGGCTTTAATTTCATGTTACAATCATTCTGGATTTCTATCACTCTCTAAGAATCAGTAATTGGATACTCTTGATATCTCATTTTACAATCCAGATTTGGTTTATAGTTTTGGGAATTCACTTTTACTGTGGAAAACCTATAATTTGTAATAGAACTGTGCAAGCATGTCCCTTTGAAATTATCCATTCTCTTTCTGGGTACAGAAACTGAGGAATCCTTTCACAGAATTTTTTCAATTAAAAAAGAAAATTCTCACCAATCTTCCAAATATGAGGATCACCATGTAAATATTAGTAAGATATTTTGTTTCCTAAAGAGCCCTGTAACAAAGTTTTGGCAACCTAGCTACTATTTTGTATCCTCCACAATTTCTAAAGTTTATTTGGGTGAGAGAATACGGCAACTTTTAATGAAGAATGGAGGTGAATATATTCAGATAGGGCTGCTTTCTTTAGTGGAGTGGGTAGGCAAAATGTAAGACAAAAAACAACCTGGGAAATTTTTTCAGAAAAAAAAACTCCTTTGAAAAATAAAGCATCACTATTTTTACTCAAAAGCAGTTTGAAGATAATCTGCTATTGATTTCTGTCAGCTTCAAAATACTGAGACCAAGAATCAAGGATTTCATGTAACCACTGTCGTTCTCCAAATTCCCAAGAAGTCTTGGATCATGTCACGTGACATATTGTGACTTTTTTTGCCTTTGTGGAGCCGGGGTGGGTGTGGCCTGCATGTGACTCATCTAGCCTGTGGGCCGCCAGTTTGACACCTTGAGCAACAAAAATCCTCTTATTTCATTCCATACAGAAAGAAAACAAAAACAAAAACTCAACCTCAACTCTCCCCAACCAATAGCAACAAAAAAGGATATAGGTCCTTGATCATATGCAAAATAAAAGAGGGAAAGAAATCCAGACTAAACTCCTTCTCCCTTTAGAAAAAAACTGTTAGGGTCAGGAGCTGGGAGTGAGGTGAAGAAAGAGATATGCAAATGGATAAATAGACTACCCACAAGCTCCACAGAGTAACAACATTTTCAAAAGGGATAGGTTTAGAAGATACACCACAACTGAGCTTTAACTATACCACAACTGAGCACAGGCAGCTTTTGAAAACATCTGGCAATGGGGAACTGCAAAGCTTGAGAGTAGTATTGAGCTCTCATGTGGGACAGCCCTTTGGCTCAGCTCCAAATCCTGTCACTTCAGTATTGCTGCAGAAAAAGCTATCTCAATTATGGATTAATTACAAAGCAAGACTTCTTGATAGTTAAATATAATCATACAGACAGAAATATACCATTTTTAGTTATCATTTTGAATGTGATATATTTTCCTCTAAGCTTCTTTCAGCTGTCTGACAGCAGATGAATGGATTCACAGGTGCTAATTCCTAAGTCACCATTACAGTGATTATCACAGATTTTTCCCCTATACAATTGTATGAGTTTGAAGATATTACAGTGTGACAAACATTAGTTCAGTGTACAACTTGATGTACATTTAAATGGGTGCAGATTATGTATATATGCTCATTAATCTGCTTCCTCATTGGTTTTTTAAAAATGGCATCAGAATGGGATGAGAAGAAAACAAACAAAAACACTGGTAATGTTTTGAGGTTGCTTTTAAAAATGCTCAGTTTTTAAAATGCTCTAGTGCAGGGCTGTCAAACTCGTGGGCTGTGGGCCAGATGCATCATGCATTGGCCACGCCTACTCCCGGTTAACAAAGGGGAAAAACAGTCATGATACATCATGTGACAACGCGAGTGCGATATTCCTGCCCTAGCATGTCATTCTAATGGATTTTTCTTTGTTTCTAGCTAGGGAAATCAGCCTACATTTTAACTCACCCATATCAATACAACCTGTTTATTTTTGATAGTTGGTTATGTACTATGTGTGTTGAAAAAGTGCTAAATCTTAGGCAAAAATGAGGTCTAAGTTATTTCTACTGGTCCGCTAATAAAGGGAAAATGTACTGTATTAGTTGGTCATAATTTTCACTTTGTTTCATTGTAATTGGAAGACATTTTTTTGGGGGTAATCTAATACTAGTTTCCTTTTCAAGTTCTTATTCTCTTTGTTATCCTGCTTTGTAAAGTAGGTGTGTTTATTGGTTTGTCATGGCTCCTAATACAAAACACGAAGAACAGGCACAATACATTTAAAACTTAATAGTGTGCAATGAGTTATTAAAAGCATATTGTTGGGTTGTATGCTTTTCAAACAGAAGTTTTACATAAGGACACTCATGAAACTTTTGATCTATTGAAGCCATCATCCATAATAGGACTAATGCAGTCTTGGTGAACCTTTTCGGCATCAAGAACACACAAGCACATGGGGGAGCACCAAAACCAAAAGAGCAGCTCCCTGGTGCGCATGCACATGTTGGAGAGCTGCTCTTCTGGTTTCTGGTGCTCCCATGCATGCAAAGACCAGCTGGCCAGTGCGCATACGTGTGCTGGAACCCAGAAGAACAACGGGTGATGGCTGATGTTCCTGGAGAGATGGCTCTGCATGCCACTTCCAGCACGTGTGCCATAAGTTTACCATTACAGGACTAGTAGCATCAATTGGAATCTGGTAAGTTTTTATTGGAAACAAATAGCAAAGCAGATTGTAAGAGCATCAATACACTTTTAAATGTTATCAATTCTCTCTTGCTTCTGTTTAACAATCATAAGAATGAGTAAGCTTTTGGGAGTCAGAGCCTGCAAATTTATCATTTTGGAGTAAATTGTTTGGAGTGGTGGCTGCAGAAAGGATGCAAGGGACCACATGGATGCATCAAGCTTCCTGATTTCATACCAGGTACAGCAATAATTATTGGCATTTCATTTAGTCAATCTTGCATTCAGCAACTTGCTTACATCATAAGCTTTACCAGTATTACAGCTAGGTAAATATTTACTGAAAGGGTTAAGCCTACAACAAGTGTTTGTGTTTGTATTTTATTTTTATAATCATAATGTACACTGAAGATGGCATTTAATTTTGTTATATGAGGTGCAATGACAATAAAGTAAACTAAACTAAGAGAATTCCAGTATTTTCAAACAAGCAGCCTATTTATAGACAATATATAATTGCCAAATTTCATTTGTCTATTTTACTCATGTTCTTATGCTGGTTTTTACCTTACCAGCTTCAGCCTTACCTACCCTTCTAGAATCAGTCAAAATAGTTTGGCTGAATTTCAGTAGTGCAATTTGGAACATTCTGTGGTTATATAATGGGGCCTGGGAAGATCATTCATATTCTTTACCGGAAGAGAATCCTTTTCCATGGCCAACTTTCCCTCTCCCAGCTTACATGTGAGGTGATACTTTCAATAAAGAAAAAAATAAAATAAAGGGAAGGAAGATTGCACATTTTCTGAAATCCATCACATGTTCCATTCCACTGAACTCAACAAGCTTTTGTCATTCCAAAAGGAACATTTTGTTTGCCCTTATTTGCATACTAAGTCTTTATGATTAGTAATCTGGTTCTTATGCAACTTTGTGGGCCTCTGTTTATTAAATTCAGAACATCTTTGTCTTCATGGATCAGAGGTTCAAAGAGCAGAAAGTGTAATAGTTGAGACACAGCAGAGCAAATCTTAATTCAAATTACACTTCTGCCTGGAATCATCAAACTACTTCCAAGGTAATGAATCCTGTCACAATCCTGTCTCATATGATAATTTTAAATCATTAAAGAAGATAAAACAAAATGTGGATTTTGAGATTATGAAATGGTAAATAACTAGCCAATACTGACTGATCAAGAAAAGGTAAGCATGGACCTCATTTGTCCTTAATGGAAGAACATCAAGAAATACCGGGACTGTTGGGTGTATATAATATATGTATACAGTATATACTTTGAATTAGAAAGTTAAAAATATGCCAGAAAATGGCTATGAAAAACCACTTGGATTTTTTTTTTGTTATTGTTTTGCCACAAACACTACCTAGATGTATCCATGAAGCCATTATGAATTAAATTTGACATAGAGGAGACATTAAATGCATTTTCTTATATGTAAATTGAACATATTGTGAACTCTATAATTAATGCTATCTTCAGCTAATGTTTGGACAAAAAAAAGTCTTACTAGATTAAATAGATTCCAGATATTTTATTCTAGGAACTGCAGCGAACAACACAATAACAAATCCATAGATAATGTTTATTTAACAACCAGGGCTATTAAATAAATATTAAAGCATCTTCTTACAATTCTCTTGGATGAGTGTTGGCAAAAAGCTGATTATTTGCTTTTGATGAAAGAACCAAGACTAACACTATTAGTAATGTATTTAAAAAAAGAATAATAATAGCTTTGTTAAGTACACTGATCAAGAATGCTGCCAGATATATACAGATGTTTACCCAGCTGTAGTAATCATACGGTATATTTGTGAG
>JAOYMU010000263.1:54222753-54233981 GCA_025802295.1 Psammodynastes pulverulentus
GGAGTCCTGTGAGGGGCAGGGTGGGGTGGGCAGGGCCAGACAGGAGTGGGATTTGGGGTTCTCTGAACTGCACAGAATCTTAGCTAGAGGTTCTCCCGAACCCCTGCAAACCCCCAGTAGCCCACCCCTGCATAGAAATGCATACATTTGATACTCTCTCTTTTTAGAGTTTCTTAGACTAAGTCTTCTCTGTGGCAGTCATCCAGAAATGGTCATAAACACATCTCCCTCTCTTGGGATAAGTTTGTTTTTGTAGAATGTAAAAATTCCTCCGAAGAAGTCACTGCAGAAGCCACTGAGCAGCAGCAGGCATGCAGAGCACATGGGCACAAGTGCAGGCATCCAAAAAGACAGATGTCTCAAATCAGGTTCAGAGGGTTAGGATCCTCTTGATGTCTGAACAGTTAGAATCTCAGTATGGTAAATATATGTAAATACAGATAATCCAAATGTTGGCAGGAGCAACATGGATAAAACTCCAAAACACAACGTCTAGGCCACATCAGAGAATTTTTTCCAGTTCAGCAGAAAGTGCATCTTAGGAGAGTTATGGAGGTCACATATTTATAACATGAGGAGTAATTTATTCAATCACAGAGAATAGAAAGGCATTTCTGAATCTTGTAAAATACAAATGGCAAATAAATGAAGGTTCATTGGTCATATTAGACATCTAGCCTCTATTACTCGAGAGTAAATGGTAAATGGTACCAAAACTTATGCATTTCCTTCCATGATTTCAGTCAGCTGCTTACAAAAGGAAAAAGAAAATAGTTGCAATTCTTTGTAGGGGTCATCCCCCACGTGAAATATTAATGGAAAACTATTATTAAAAGAATTTGACATTTAGTTTTAGGAATCAGTTATTATTTATAACTCAGTTTATTATTCAGTCATTACTCATTTATAATTCACTTTGGACAAATTATTTTTTCTGTTTGTAACTTATTCTGGATATTTCTAAATAGAAATAAGATGCAATTGTGAAGAATATAAAAGAATATTTAGTAAAAACATTTCTGAAATTTCAAAAAAATACATAACAAAAATATATGTAGTAGGATATTTCAGAACCCCTTGGGTTGGATTGTATAATGCAAGAATATAGACTTGGGGGTGGGTGTAGAGACTACAAAACATGGAAGTAAACAGAGAACTATACAGAATGAAGAAAATTTATACTTATTGAATATTTTGTGACATCATTATAGTCCTTATTTCTAATTCTTTGTAACTCTTTAGAACTTCAGTTTTCTTCTTATCACAGTAAAATTTCCTGAAAAAAGGAAGTAGTGTTTCTCAGGAAAAAGAATATATTTTGATACCATGAAAAAGTATTTCCAGGAAGGAAGAAGGTACTCTAATATTTTTCTTCTCAAAGTATTTTCATTGGATGCAGGGATATCTTCAAGGCATGGTCAAGAAAGTCAAGGTTTTGGCTACAATTGTATGACTGAAACTTTATTTTGCAATTTGTGTGTTTTGCACCTAAAACCCAGGCAGGGATTCAAAAGCAGCACTGCAGATGCTATCTTAATTATATTATTGACTATACCCCAAGTTATCCCTGCTGGAACATAGAGCTTTAGGCTTCCTTTAATAGTAGAAAAGCAATAGCCAAGGGCAACGCCTGAAGAGATTTTTCAAGTTCTTGTCATTGTACTGCAAGGGAAGGGAAGGGAAGGGAAGGGAAGAAAGAAATATGGAGGAAGGGAGGGGTGGATGAATGGATGAGGAGGAAGGAAGTCTCCCAAAACTCCCTGCCAGCTTCCCCATTGAACAGGAAGTTGGAAGTTGTTTCTCCTCCCACTGTTTTTTGCCTTCATGGGGTTATTCTGTTTCTCTGTTTAGGTAAGGAAATATCTCTGGAATGATGACTTAAGAGATTAGGGACTGAATATTAGTTCTATTTTACATGATCCTGTATGTGTATAAAAAAATATTAAAGCTTAATACAAGCATTGTTTCCAAAAGGAAATGAAAAGGAATTTGCTTCATATTTTCTATTCCCTGCTAAGTTGGAACTTTTTCTGTTATGAATGATCTTTACTGGATAATTTTTCAATATGTTGAGTGTACATTCTCTTTCCCTGTACCAGCACAACAGGCAGAGACATTTGCATTTATTTTCTTCTAAAACTCAAAAAAGAGGGACTTGGAGAGAGAATTAATGGATGATTATGGACATATTATATAATATTATCTACTAACAGGGTACCCATCCTTCTCTACGAAACTATGTGATTGAGCAAGTTTTGGGGGAGGGAAAAAAAGGGGAAAAAATTCTGCCTCTACCTACCAGCATCCATCAGTATTCATCTGGCTAGCATCCTGTCAGTGTGTGAGAGAGTTGAGGGCTGTTTGGAAACTGAAACAGTATTTATTGTGTGAGCAAGAAGGAGACAGCAAGGAGCCTAGGCATGGCTTGGGTCAACTGTTCTGTACTAAAGCTGCTTGCTGCTGTGAAACTAAAACTGAAACTCCTCTCCTCTGTTTGTGTTTTGCATTTGAAACAGATTTCTTTTCAGGTGGGGCGCGGGAGTAGAACTCCTTAGCATCAGAGTGCGTTAATAATAATATATGAAATAGTAATGCTCTGAAGGTCATTTCAAAAAATCCTTTCTTAGTGAGCATCAAGAGGCCAAAAGAAACCTATGTGGCAAATTTCAAGTTTGTAAGCTTTACGGTTCTGGAGATGTCGTGATGATCCGTGAGTGGTATTTCGCTTTTATATATATAGATATATGCATGCATGTATGAATTTAAATGACCTTTCAGGGCAAAATTTCTGCATTAGATTGTGAAAACAGTTTAGTACAGCAAGCAAAATTAAATTTAAAGCCCACAACTGAAAATAACCCCAAAGCTTATAATATAGTACATACTTTTAAATAAGAACAATGTTGTTTCAGCTCAACGACTGACAAATAGGCTTCTGAATTTGTGGAGCTCAAATACTGGTTTCTGTGTGCTTGATAAACGTAGTCAGAATTAATTAGAAGCAAATATTGCCAAGTTTGAGGGACAATTTGTATTTTGCAAATGTGTTATCAACCTGAAAGAAACAATAGGAACTCCTTGCCCTGTACGTGCATGCTCTGTTGGAATAACTGAGTACATAAAAAAAAAATAAGAAAAATAAAAATGAAAGAAATGCACAGTACTAGAATGGAGGTGTTTTGACAGTTCTGAATGGTAATTTTATCACAAGGATTTTAAAGATACTTCATTAGGTCTTGTGGTAACAAGCCAAACTATGCAAAACTTGTTCAGAGTTGCTGGTGCTGTGGCTAAAATAAAAGCCTCATCACACGTCTGAGGTGCCTCTTTTGGTGACAGGAGGATCCACCCTGAAATCTCTAAGCTTTTGGATTCCAACAATCCCAGAACCCCTATTTTTATAATGCACAGACCATAAAACTTTAGCTGGAGAACATCATTTTGGGATCAGAATTAACTTCTTTATATTTCTGCTTCATGAAACATTGAAACATTTCACATTCAAATGAAAATATGTTTAATTATTTTTTATCTAAGTTGCTTCCTTCAAAAACCAATGACCTGCATTCAAATTGTAGTAGTCTGAATATATGTATTTCTTGATCCCAAAAGTATATGGCAGATATTTGTCTTTACAAAATGCTGTCAAAACATCACCCACCAAATGAGATCTTTATTTTAATTAGTTAAATATGCAGTTGGTTAATGCAAAGTAGTACATCAAATACACTCATGTTTACTTAATTAAATGATCAGTTACCTTTTCTTTACCTGAAAAACAATTACTTCTTGGTAAATATTTAGCCAATATTTGATATCCATCACCAGTTTTTAATATTTGTAATGAACACTGCGTAACATTTGAAGGTCATGTACTTTTCTCTCTGCTATATCTATTTTTCTTCAAAGAAAAGATATTGAAATACTGTGGGCCTTGATAAAAGTGATATTATCTTAGAAAACTAAATCTAATACTTAAGTCTGCAAAGTTCAAACAAATCAGAGTTTCAAAAGTGAAGTACAGAAGATCTTGTATCCAGGGTTTGCAGTTATCATAAAAGTTCAAATTCCAATTTGCAATTTAGAAAACACACATATTTTAATCAACCAAGTCAGAGGCTGATTAATTTGAGTCATCTGATTCAAAAATCTGAAGCTTCTCACCAAAGCCCGCCAACATCTGTAATCCTTTTCCTTGTTTGACCTCTAATTGGGTGATATTTAAAAGTATAATAAATGTCTATGAGAGGAAAGAAGCCTGCCAGTTAGTAAGCAACAAGTGTAGAAGTTTTGGACAGTGTACTAAGTATGTTTTTAAAACCACAAATATTTGTTAATGGTTAAAATTGAAAGAACAACACTTGCAAATATAATTTGCCTTGCTACATTTCAAAAAGTTCCAAGAGTAGAGATTATTTATAGTATTTACATATTTTTTTTGCTTACAATGAATAGCATTTTGTAAGGATGTGGCACCAGGAGAGAGTCCTATATTCAAAGTCTGCATCTTGTTTTAATTTAATGTGTCTGTATTTTCAGCATTCATCTTTCTGTTTTCACTTCACAAAGCAGCATCAATGAACAAAACTTTTAGCAAAGAGCATGCAAAATCTAAGCAACTTCTATGCTGTTCTCACGCGTACTTAGATTAGAATACATGCTGTATTCCCTGAAGGTCTCCGCGTTTATAAGAATTTTGTATCAAATAATTCCAGGTAAATAGCTTGTGTTTACAGGATGAAACTAATGAATGGCTGAAGGGACAATAAAATCTTTTGGACAGGATATAAAGAATACAAGCAGTATTACTAAATCACTAAGTGTGATTCTTTGTTCTTGTTTTACTGGCCATATAAAGGTAGTCGTCGACTTACAATAGTTCATTTAGTAACTGTCCAAAGTTACAACAGCATTGAAAAATGTGACTTCTGACCATTTTTCAAAGTTACGAACTTTGCAACATCCCCATGATCAAAATTCAGATGCTTGGCAATTGGTTCATATTTATGGCCATTGCAGTGTCCTGTGGTCATGTGAACCCCTTTTGCGACCTTCTGACAAGCAAAGTCAATGGGGAAGACAGATTCACTTAACAATCGTGTTACTAATTTATCGACTGCAGTGATTCACGTAACAACTGTGTCAACATAGGTTGTAAAGTGGGGCAAAACTCACTTAACAAATGTCTCACTTAAAAACAGAAATTTTGGACCCAATTGTGGTCGTAAATTGAAGATACCTGTATGGGAAGGGCTTGGACTGATTGGCAACTCTTTCTATGAATACAAACATGCTCTACATTTCTGACACAGTAGAATGTCACATATTTATATTACAGACAACACATATTATACAAACTTTTTTATTACGTTTTTTATTTTTTACAAACGTATCAGTGTATGTGAACAATATGGTATCTGAGTATCATACATTTCAATATGAATAAATCAATATTAATCATATTTGTTCCATCTAACAGGCTTATGTAATTCTAATAATAATACACATCTTTATATTAAATTATAATCTTTCATTGTTTAGTTATTCATTATTTCGATATGTTATTTTTATGCCAATCACCCTTATTATACAAACTTGAAGCACTGGAGAAAGGAAACTGATAAGAAACAATTCATCTATTTATGATCTTTAATGGTATTTATGCTGCTGTACACAGCCTTAAGCTTTCCAATATTTGATAGTAATCTTTTCAGTAGAATTCTAACCAGTCTTAAATACAATAGGAATTTTTCTTCTTGCTGGCATAGGATACAAGACCACCTCTCTTGTGCAAGAACATATTACATTTCCTAGTATCAGGTTTTTGATAGTAAAATAAGTAGGATCAACATAAAATCTGAGGAAATTATTGGCAAATATCTATCAGTTTTAGGCAGCATTAATTTTAACAGTAGCTATGTGCTAATTCCTATGGCCAAGTGCATCTTTGTTTCTTCACACATTCATCTGTGTTCCTGTGAAAAAGACCATATGAAGAAGTGCTATCATGTACACTTTAGATAAAGATATAATGTTTAATTGTTGTTGAATTATAAGTTATCTTTGATATCTTTGAGATATTAGTATTCATCTTGTAGAAAAATTGAGTTTTTAAAAATAAAAATCTGGGAAAATTATTGGCAAATACCTTTCAGTTATAGACAGCATTAATTCTCAAAGCAGTAAGAATTGTTTTAATGCATTAAATGTATTCATGCACTGTATTATATAAATATTAATATTTGCATACATTTCAGGGACAAGCTTGAATATGAGAATAAGCCTCCTTTAGGGTGTTTCTGATTGTTTTTTGCTTGTTCTTCTTCTAATTATCTTATTAATTTATTTCTACACATTTCTCACCCCTAACCATCCCATAGGACGTTTTATAGGCATGCATAAACTTCTGTTCTAAAGCATCCATTGTCAATTTGAAGATAATTAAACATCCTCTGAAACAGGTCTGTTTTTAATGACTTCCAGAAAGCAGCTTCAAAAGGAGCTAACTTAAGTTCCAGTCGGAACCCATTTCAGAGGTCTGGAATTGCAACACCACACTTTGCCCTGCTTCCAGCTGGTTTTCCTGATAAGATCAAATTGGCTAGGCATACATGGGTCAAATTGTACTAGGCATATCTGGTTTTGAAGGTACTTAGTGCCAAGCCATAAAGATCTTTATAGGTTAATACTATCACTATAAATTACATCCAGACCGAATACGAGATTTGTTTTAAGGCCCCAAAATTGATTAAAATAATTATACAGTTATTTGGATTTAGTCTGGATAGCATTCCTAATCAAGCACAGTGGAATCATCTGAAGTGTTTTTGAAGAACAACTTTAGTCCATTTCAAATTCACTGAGCCATCTTTTTTCCCCCTCAACATGTGTTTCAGAATAGATAAATATTGAATTAAAAGGATTCTGGACATAGTAAAGTAACACATCAGGGACCAAGGCTTTACTCAGCCATCCTAACTGTACTATTTCTATTTGCAGGAAGAAAAACTTTGGGTGTGTGTCTATGTTTTGGCACGCATGTGGTATTCAAAGATATGGTCATCCACCTCTTGCTATATTCTGTGTGTAACTGGCATCCACAAGGCAAGAAGGCTGGTGGTTGCAGCACTGTGGATAGCTCCCAGTGAGGAACTTGCTTTAAGGAGGGCTAGAGGTGAACTATAAAACATGACAAATTTCTGCTTTGGTGTACAGTAGGATATTTTCAAGGCATCATTGTCTGTTCAAAGAATGAAGACTTTTTTTTTATAAAAGTGAATGGTCAGTCCTGGAAGACATTGAGCAGAGATGGCAGCATAGGAGAATAGAAGTTACCATTTAAGGTTCAGAGCTGGTGCCTATGGGGGCCTAATTTTAGTTCTTCACACTCCTTAGCAGATTGGCCATCTTTTCTGCCTCCAGACTCAATTGAGCAAGGTCTTGACACTGCAGTCTGAAATGTCAATCCATTTTAGAACACATCTGGGAGAATCTTTGATTCCATATTATTGCATGTTCTCAGCAGCCCTGAGATAAAATAATAAATATTTTCTTTTTAAGATTACCATAAAGGACAATTAAACAAATAACATATAAAATAACCAATGTCATATTTTTTCAGGAATTGGGCCAGGATGGGAATTTGTATGTTTAAGAACATATATGTTTAAAATACAAATGTTATTTTGCACTTTTGTTGTGAAAAATAGTTTTATTTATTTATTATGTGTTGTTGTTTTTGTATATTGTTCTGAGTTGCCCAGAAGTATTTTGTATAAATATTTTAACTAAATAAAGATGTACTAGTTAAAACATGAGACTGACTAAAAAATACTCTTGATTATGGTGCTCTAAGGAGGGCATTGGGTTAATTGTGGTCTAGATTTCTTAATGTGCAAAAGAAAAATGTAAAATGAATAAATGGTTTCATTCATACATTACATTAATAAAAAGCCAAAAAATTAATAGTGTGACAACAGTGCCAATTGAATTATATAGAAATAAATAACATGAATATCTGAAGTGATAAAGAAATATACTTTTACTGATTCTATTTTGGATTCAAAATATAAAAATAGATATGACAAGAATTTCATCTGTATGTCATGATTTCTGTCAAATAAGTGCCACTAATACATCCATGGGAAATAAGAAAACTGTGCATCAATATAGTTGTACTTGCATGCTGAGAATTGCATGCTATTTGATCCCTCTTAATTCAATATACTTATGTATGGAAAAATGGAAATTCTGTGAACTTTATATATGAGAAACTTCAAGAAGATGATGAAATAAACAGTAAAAATAGTATGCAGTTGGGAATCCGCTAACCAACCTTAGCTATAAAAGTTGGCTGGGAGTGTCAGCAGCCAGCTGTGAAAACAAGTGAAATTTGGATGGGAAACACTGAGAAATGTCAAAGAATAGATTAGTACTGACTGTATCAGTGGCTCAACTGAAAACAGTATATGATATGGTCACGGGTTCTTTATGAGGTATCTGTACTTAAATGTTCTTATGTAGCAGAATTGTGAATGATACCTGTTAGACATCAAGTTAATAGGCTAATACTAGGCTAAAACAATAAATGGTAGCTACCATATGATTTTAAGACTGTTCAGAGTTAAGCCCATAAACAGTTCTGTGACCTACCATAGAACACTGACCAAAAAAGTGAATGGGCTGGCACTGGGGACTGGATGACCTGCAGTATTAGAAAATAAAAAGAAGTTGGGGAAAAAAAAGAAAGGGGTCTGCTGATAGAAGGAAGAACCCTTGAAGAAATAAGAAAAAGGCATTTAGAGGATCTGCATAGAATTGACTCCAGATCTCTGTGAGCAAATAACTAAGTAATAGCACATTCCTGTTTCTAATCTTTCAAAACTTTCAACCTATGAAAATCTATAACTGTCAGACAGATGAATAGACTGATGAGTATGAAACTTCTCTCACACAAAAGGAAGGGAGTGGGAAAAATGCAACCTTGCTAGTAGCATGAAAACCTTTACATGTAAGATGCCTCAAGCTCCTTTCAGTGGTTGCCAATGATTTAGTTCCCCTTCACAAAGGGACCAGTGGTTGCATAGTGAAAACACCTGACACATCCAACTGGCTTGTGTTATGTTTTCTGATATTGTATTTTATGAGATTCCTCTGGATGGCATGTACTATAGAAGAGAGCTTCCTATCTAGAAGAAATAATTTTTTTCCAACACTAAGGTTCCATTATATTTTTACATTTGATCAATGTAAGGAATTACAAGTCCTTCACAGACAGTTCAGGACTCCTAAACACAGAGTTCTGAAGATTAAGTCTTAAAACATGTCATGCTCCCTCTGGAGGCCTTCTCTTAGAAAGAGAATTGAAACTCTTTCTGTGATGTCTATGGAGATTCTCAATCATCCAGGTCATGGTTGTCCCAAAAGGCAACTGGACTTTCTTTGTTTTTTCCTTGAAGATGTGAAGCTTCTTAGATGAGAAGCAAAACATCTTCAAGGAAAAAACAAAGTCCAGTTGCCTTTTGAAAAAGCAAAAATCTTTGGGGCACATTCTTTCCCTGAGACTAGCAAATTACTTCTGGAAATTCTGAAGTGGAACAAGTAGTTTCTAGACAATATAATTGACAGAAAGCATAACCAAAATTAATAATGAAAATGCTTTTCTTTTTGAGAAACAGAACACCTCATGACTAATGTTCTATTCACAAATAATGCCTTTCCTGCAAGCAGAAAAGCTTTAAATGTCTTTCCAATGCCCGGAACTTTGGCAGGAATTTCAATCCCAACTTAATGATTGTTGGTTACAATATTTACCAATTCTATGATGATTTTCTTGAGCCTCACTATGCTTGATCTTCCTCTCTCAAAATCAGATGCAGTTTTCTGCCAAGCATGCAAATCAGACTATGGAACAGAAAAAGAGAAATGAAATGTGTTTGTGAAATCTGTCTATGAATGGGGAAAGCTGTAACAGCTCTAAAGTAATGGTTCTGCTTTGAAATACTTTTTATATATTTAAATATGTTCAAATCTAATATAGCTTCCATTTAAGGAATTTTGTTTGGAAGAAATAGGCAGGAAGAGTTGTTTGTTATTCTATATCAGAAGCCAGCTATTAATTGCACCATATCCTCTCCAACAACAACAAAATATTCCAATGTCTAAAGCATTGTACATATACTATAAAACTATATTTGTCCATTAATAAACCAATGATAATACAACACTTTTAAAAATGTAAAGCAGGACAGCACACCTAAAGCATGAAAGAAAAAAAAAGAGCAATGGCTGAGCTACTCTCTTGTTTGGTGTTATGCCCATACAATTGCATATACAAATTACAAATACAATTGATGCAGTAAAAGCGCTACACTCAATTTGCCAGCAAATTTGGAAAACTCAACAGTGGCCACAGGATTGGAAAAGTTCAGTTTACATTCCAATTACAGAGAAAGGCAGTGCTAAACAATGTTCAAATTATTGCACCATTGCACTCATTTCACATGCTAGTAAAGTTATGCTTAAAATCCTACAAACTAGGCTCCAGCAGTATGTGGATCAAGAACTACCCGAAGTATAGGCAGGATTTCAAAGAGGCAGAGGAACTAGAGATCAAATTGCCAACATATGCTGCATCATGGAGAAAGCTAGGGAGTTCCAGAAAAACATCTACTTCTGCTTCATTGACTATGCTAAAGCCTTTGATTGTGAGGATCACAACAAATTGTGGCAAGTTCTTAAAGAGATGGGAGTACCAGACCATCTTATTTGTCTTTTGAGAAACCTCTATGCAGGTCAAGAAGCAACAGTGAAAATTAGACATGGAACCACTGATTGGTTCAAAATTAGGAAGGAGTCCAGCAAGGCTATATATTGTTGCCTTGCCTATTTAACTTATATGCAGAGCACATCATGAGAAAGGCAGGGTTAGATAAATCAAAAGTTGGAATTAAGATTGCCAAGAGAAATATCAAGATATGTAGATGATATGCAGATATGCAGATGATATCACTGTAATGGCAGAAAGTGAAGAGGAACTAAAGATCCTCTTGATGCAGGTGAAGAAGGAGAGTGTAGAGACATCACTTCCGACCTCAGGGAGCACAGATGGAACCTGGTTTCATCTGCCTTTTGTTTTGTTGATGGGCTTCTTCGGAAGCACAGAGATCCTTGGAGGGGATTTCTGTCGTTAAGAGCGGCTTGTTGGAAGCCCCCCCTGTCTGACGGTG
>JAOYMU010000263.1:54240011-54257581 GCA_025802295.1 Psammodynastes pulverulentus
ACAGAGAAATGCTGGCTTAGTTGTATATGAACAGAACTGAGATACCTTAGGAAGCAGCTTTTTCATTTGTTTAAGTCTTGTGGCAATGTGTACAGAAGGAAATATGACTAACGCAATGCATCCTTAAGAATGGTCTGCACTGCATTTCACAGTGAACAGGAGAAAAATAAGACAGCGATGCTTTAGAAATGTGCCCTTTGGTGTCCCCCTCTGTAGTTGTTTTTGCCGTTGTTCCTATTTCATAGCAGAATCTCTGCTGCTCTCATCAGTAGAGGCGGTTAGGGCAAAAGATACAAAAACAAACTAACATCCAATAAGGAAACAAAAAATTAAACTCTTCTGCTGGAGCAGCTGTCCAACGGTCTCCCACCAAGCAAATATCTAGTTGCTGAAAAGTATCAGGTTTTGTGCCTTTTTCTTCTACCTTGGCCTTAAGTTCCTCTGCTTTGGCATCTAAAGTCGCCACTTCCTTCTCCCTCTATGTTGGACAAGAGAGTATAAGTGAGGTCAGGGGTCAGAACAAATGTCCAGTTTGCTGCATACAGATATCAGCTATAGATCTCTCATATCTCTTTGTTTATGCCTTTTATCTCTAACTTGGGTAGGACCATCTTTCCTATACTGGTTTTTACCTTTTGTGCTGTATGAAGAAAAAAAAACCCAAAAGGAAATGAAATCACAAAAATATGTTGCATTCTTTTTTTTTTTTAAAAGTCATAGCCTAAAGGAAGAGATTCAGCCATTGATCCATCATTTCAAAGCATATTCATGCGAACACACCCATGAATATGAATGCGTGCCATATTCCTCCTTCTTAACTATTTTCTGACAATTAAAGAGATTTGCATAAACATCAATGACAAGTTATTTTAGTGCCAGATGTGGGAACTTCACATACCAGTTATAATGAATAACCTGTTTTAGAATGGCAAACAGGTTAGTATGATATCCAAGCAAGTATATCTGCAAAATTATTTTCTTCAGGCAAAATATTCTTAATGGTTATGTATTTTATATTTTCATTGAATAATTTTATATTTTTATTCTATAAGTCTTTCCTTAAAATGAGCAGCTCTGAAACTCAGCAGCAGGTAAAGCTAATCAAGCAACAGCCAAAAAAAGTCTGCTGGAAGCTTTTAGATTTGAAAATACATGAAATCCTATTCCACAATCCTATTCCCATAATATTGCGAATTCTTCATTCTTCCAGTTTCAATTTCACCAAAAGTTGAAATTGGGTTTAAAACATATTTTGAGGTAAATCTGAACAATGTTTTATTTTGTTGTTGTTGTTTTACACACTTACATGCTTTTTTATATGGTTTTGGAAAATGTTCAACTTCAATTTTTAAAATTAAATATTTGGAGCCATTGTCCTTTCTTTTGAATATTTGTCATTTTCAGTCTTTTAAAAAAAGTTAATTTAATGTTGTATAACTATGAATCAATCAGTCAATTTTTATTGTGGTCACAGAGCAGCATTACAAATAAAAGCATTAAAACAATAATAATATTTTTAAAAAAAATACAGGCAGAATAATATATTGCAATTGGTGGTGGAGTATCAATGGGCAGTTAAAATCTGCCTAATTTTGCATACGGCACAACAGAATTCTCACATTCAGAGAAACAATTTCATACAGATCTCATAACAGTAGTTGCAAGTAAAAGATATCAATTTATTTTATTAGGTAATATAACCTATGAAAAATTGGGGCTGTTCTGATTCCATTTGTTTTGCCACCTGAGGCAATTTTCAACTTTATCAACTTTATCAATTAGATGTTCCCTGAGGAAGAAAGATGGGAGGTAGGCTTTCTTTCTCAATAAATATGCGGTGTCAGATAATCTAAGAAAGCTACTTATCAGAGCCAGCTGGAAAATTATAAAAATCCCCACATGTACATGATTCTCTTAGCTAGATAAGTGTATTTGTGAGTGTGAAGAATGATTTGGAACCTTAACATTTAAGTAGAATAAAAAAAATCTTAGGAGTTAGGACTCTTAATATTCCCTTTTGTTTCAAAAACAATGAAATAACTCAAAATTTCTGCCATGCCTCATGATTTTTCTAAGGCTAAAATCTTAAGATCACATTGCAAATGGTCCCTCCCCCACCCCCACTCCCCAAACTGGGAGATTATTTTTACTGATTCTGCAATATTGGGAAAGTTGATTCACTCATCTCCCTCCACAGCATTGAGCTCAAAGAAATTGACATTCTACATTGCACTATTGCAATAAATAACCAATCAGATTGGATATTTATTGACTGAAAATAAAATTTATCCTTGTTGCTGGCGGTATGAAAGTGCTTTTCATTTTCATTACCCTCATTTCTGATAATCTTGGAACACAAACACCATGGAGAACATGAGTCAATGAACATTCACCTTCTTTCTATTCAGCTCCCCAACAAAAGTTTACTGTACTAAGACTAGCATTCAGTTAATATATTGTCACCTGAGTTACCTTTGGTCATAAAGCAATGGAACATCTTCAACCCCACTCTGCACCAAATAAATTGCTGTGTTTCAGTTTGTATTTCTGACTACATGTATTTGTGTGCAGTTGTATGGTGATTTTCAAATAAATAAATAAATGTTGAGAGGTACCATTAGTAATAATGAAGTACGATGTGAGGGATAATTATGAAATGTAAAGCAGTGATATTTTCAAAATATTATGCAGACACTCTGCTGTAATTCCTACATTGCCTTTAAAATCTTCTGAGAATTGTCAAGGTGAAAAGGTAGCATACTGGTAATTCTACATCCAGATGTTTTTTTATAACTATCATGATGGTTGCATGTTGCTACAGTCTCTAAATTGGGTGAGGTGGAAGGTAACATCTTACAAATGCCTACAAGCAGAGACAAGTGGTGGTCCGTGAGAAAATTTCGATGGTCCACAGCACACCCAGGTGAAAGAGCTGCTCCAGGATGACCAATGGGCCAGTCCTGTGACTAGAGCTCTGGAATACGGGGCCGGCCAGGCAGCTCATGGTGGGGCTGGAAATCTCCGCCATAGAGGGCGGCATGTTCAACTTGCAACTTTGCAGGAGGTGAAATGTGCAAGGAATAGTGCAGCCCTCACTGGCCAGAAAGAGAGAGAGAGAGAGAGACAGACAGAGAGACAGAGAGACAGAGAGACAGAGAGACAGAGAGAAAGATGAGAGAGAAAGAGAGAGAGATGAGAGAGAGAGGGATGACAGATCCTGGTGTCTTTTTTTTTTCTGTGGGAAACAGGTCCAAATGGCTCTTTGAGTGTTTAGGTTTGCAGAAACAGGTGGCCAAGCTAAGTGCCTGAAGGGCCTCATCATGTCACTGCAAGTCCAGGTGCTTCAGCGAGTGGCACGCTGGATTCCTATTAATGGTCCCCTGGATTTAAAATTATGAATTTGGTGGGCCCTGAGGTCTGAAAGGTGGGAGACTCCTGTTTTACAGTATCCTTCCCCTGGAGTGGGATGGGAATGGAGATTTTACAATATCCTTCCTCTGCCACGCCCACCAAGCTATGCCCATCAAGCCATGCCACACTCACCAAGCCACACCTACAGAACCAGTAGTACATTTTTTTGAATCCCACTACTGGCCCAAATCCATATTTTTATGTGGCTTCCAAGTCCCTAAATATTTCTGCTGTCCCCAAAGGATACAATACTCCTCAAATCTTCATTCAACTGCCCCTAAAAAACCAAAAATGTTTCAACCTGTGACTTTGTATTGTAATCTTAAAAGTGCTGCACTATATTGGAATATTATTCTAGAGAAATATCAGAAGCACCAAAAGAAATGTGGAGGGAGAGGCAAATTGCATTCTGGATTGAAACTATTGCCTATCAGAATAAGGGCATAGCTACAACTTCCACTCTCCAATCCTGGCCTCAGAATTTGCTTTTCTACTTTTTTCCAAATTGCCTCAGGCCATGCAATAAAAATCCTCTTATCTACATAAATGGGAAATCAAATCAATAGTTTACATTTCCTGTCAAAGATTTTATTGTGATATATGTATTTGTCTTGTTTAGATGAAAATCTTTAAAATCCCAACATTTCCTTTAAAGACATCAAGTGATTTTTTTTTGCCCGAAGACCAGGAGGTGGGAGAACCATCATTAGGGGAAAAAGACTGTGGCCAGAAGCAGACAAAGAATGGCAGAAAACAAGCTGGGGAGCTAGCTAAGAGAGCTGTTGACAGATGACATTTTTCAAATTTGTTATCCATGGAACAATATGATGTTAGTGTCTCTGTATTTAACCATGGCAGCATTCATCCATTTATAAAGAATGGGTGAGCACCTGTTAGCTCTTTGAATACTTTGCTGAATGTATGCTTTGATACCTAAAAATTTTGCTTGTTGTATAAACACAGCCAAAATCTTACATGTCACCACATGCTCACAAAGTAGAATGTAAAATGTGAAATTACAAGATAAGATAGATCAATACAATTAGTCCTTGCTTAATGACCACTTTTTCAGTGACTGTTCAAACTTATACTGGTGCTGAACAACTGGTACTTATGACCAGTACTTGAAGTTCCAGCCATCACCATGGTCATATGATTGCAACCTGGGTGCTTGGTGACTTGCTCACAATTATGATGTCACAGCATCCTGCTATCACATGATCACAATCAGGATATTTGGCTCTCAGTTATTTAGTCTTAGCATGCCTTTGTCACTTCACTGCCAGCTTCCAACAAGCAAAATCAATGGGAAAGCCAACAGGAGGTAAAAATGGTGACCAGGTGACATTGATGATGATGCTGGGTTCACTTAACAATGAGAACTACAAACTGCTGGTGCTAAGTGGTATGGTCACATGACTTCCCACTTTAACAACCAGCAACAGAAAATAGCAATAGCAATAACAATACCATTTAGACTTATATATCACTTTATAGTGCTTTACAGCCCTTTCTAAGTGGTTTACAGAGTCAGCAGATTGCCCCCAACAATCTAGGTTGTCATTTTATCGACCTCAGAAGGATGGAAGGCTGAGTCAACCTTGAGCCTGGTGGGATTTGAACTTCAGGCAGCCAATAGTCAGCAGAAGTGGCCTGCAGTACAGCGCTCTAACTACTATGCTACCGAGGCTCTTGTCCCAATTGCTATTATTAACTGAAAATTATCTGTATTAGCCTAAAGTTGCTGTCCTATGATTCTGGAGCCGGTTGTCTTTTTAAGATGCAAAACATACAGTTAAGCCAGTGTGTTGATGGGAAATTCCTTGTTTATTCTGCTTAATAAGGCTTAGAATAAAGCCTTAGGGAGTTGCTAAACATTAGGCCAATCAGATTTCCCCTCTAAAGTCTGGAAGTTTGCCATATGATCAGCCTTTCCACCTTTTTCCTAATTATCTGCAGATCATTGAATGCTTTCATCATATTGTTCTTTATATACTTAGGTATGTATGTACAATTTGCAGAGAAAACTTTCTGCTAATCATTGTTTGTGCTTTATCAGCATGTCTTAACCAATAGCTGAACACTGAAATACCAATTGATTAGTGTGTAGTGTTGTTTCAAACTGGACATTGACTAAGCACATTGTTCTCAATAAACACATTTTCATTTTTTCTAAACAAGGGGAGAAAATTAGAATGAACTCCACATATTCCTGAATGTGGATTTGCCTGACAATTTTGCACTTTTTCTAAGAATTAAAACAATCATTAAAGTATTGCCAAATGCATTGCAATGCTGCAAAACTCTTCTTTTCATCCTGCACTACAGTAGAATTGATTTGCAGGTCATTCTGGCAAACTCAGTGAACATGACATCTCAGCAGAGCCTTTGAATATGATATGGTAGTAACAGTGAAAAGAGATCACTTTGCTTAGGGAATCCAGGCATTAAAGTTAATGCACTTCTTTGGAATCATTTTTGAAGTGTGCACTAACTTTAAGAGGCAGTGCTTTTAATATATTGGGAAACTTCAACATTGCAATGCTGTCTAGGAATTAGATCTGCTGTGCAGGAAAATGAATAAAATCATCATAGGGCAGTATTTGTTTTAAGAAAGTTCTTTCTAAGCTTGTCACAATAAACACAGGACTCTGCGGATGATAGGCTTATTTTGGTTTCCCATTAAAAAGCAAATTTTGTTCAGATCATTCCCCAGATACAGGCATTTATAAATAGTAACAGTTAGTTATTTACTTCCTTTTCATCTAAATTCTTGAAAAATCTAATGCTACAGAGAACTGTGAATTAGACCTTTGATTATATGATAACACTCAGTGCTATTAAAAAGTAGAAAATACATTAAAAAAACGAACAAAACAACCCATGGACACAATTTCCTTCTTCAAAGTGGCAGAGATCTTTGGAAGTGATGGCAGAGGGTATCTGCCTCAAGCAACTGGAATACTATTCCTTTTGTCTCGTATACAGACAGAGCAGTCATTTACTGTTGCAGAGTTACAGAAATGATATATAGATGCAAGATGAAGCTCAAGATGTTCAAAATGATTGAGGGAATGCAGATACAGTAAGATATATTTTTAGATAGAGAAATGTAATATAAGTAATTACTTTTTAAAAATAATAGGATGGTTGCCCAATCCTTTGAAAATATTATCACAATATTAAGGTTTAAAAAGAAAAATGGCAGAGCAAGAAAACCTACAGCCTTTCCCTTTTCCCAATAAACTTCTTCCATCTAAAGATTTGGCTTTGTTACAATAAAAAGGGTATTCTTTCATGAAATACAGTATTTCTCCATGTGCAGACTATATAGTTGTACTCTTTTGTATTGGCCCAAGGTATTGTTACAGAAGCTTTTGCACAAATCAGGATATTCAAAGTAGGTATGTTGTTTCTAATCTCACATCTTTTCCAAATTTTGCCCTGATAATAATGTATAAGTCTCTTCATATATTACTGTGGACATTTGCAGAGGGGCAAGGGACATAATTCTTGTTATGTAATTTGGATAAGTCATCATTTGCAGGAATATATAATGTTGCGCATGGCACTATAATAGTTTTTGTAGGATATCTACGTAACTGCTTTTATATTGACTTCTTCATTCTGAAGTCCTGAAGATATATTGGAGTATAATTCCTGGAATTTCCAGCTAAGAAGTTATGGTCTGCAAAATATGTATGGGAGCTGCCAAGATAGGTAACTCTGTTTACTGGGTGTAATTCAAATAATCAACACAGCATTTATTTATATGAATGCATGAGCTAAGATAAAAAAAAAATTATGATGTGATATACTTTTATAACATATATTAGTTTGCTGGAATTATAACCTCTATTTTGCAAAAACATTATATATCTGTAAGTACATTCAAAAATACATAGTAAAATATTATAAAATATGCATAAATGCAGTTATTAGAACTTGTTGGGCATTTCTCTATTTATTTACTGCTGATCAAGGAAAGTTAGCAATGAAAAAGTCATTTTTAAAGAAAGTTTCTCTGTTGAATTTTCCTTAAATGCAATCCAAGCATTTAATATAGAAAGAAAAAGAAAATGAACATTGACGTTTATAAATAGCTGAAATTTCTGGAAAACAAGAATATTTCTAAAATGGGAGCTACTGCTTAATATCTTTTGACTGTTGTATGTGCTCTGAAACCAAATTCCTGCCAACAACTCTTGATAATATCTCAGTATTTTTAAATATTTAAAAGAGGCACTTATGAAAAATGCACTACATTATCTGAGTCTTAATATATACTGAGAATTATGTCTAAAATCATTAATCAATTTAACTTCTAGACAAGAGTTGTTGTTTCCTTTAAAAGCAGTCTTAAGACAAAATCCATCTGCCAAAGGCTGGCATTATCTCTACACTTAGAAATAATCTATCCAGACCAATTTGCTCTCATACAGTAAATGCCTCTAGAAATTCATTCTGCAGTACTTTTTATTTACATATTTTATACTATAAAAGTTTATTACATTTCTATTGTTATTATATTTTATATCTTACCCTTTATTTTAAGGACTCAGGAAACAATATGTTTGATATTGATATGCATCCTTCCAAGGTTTTTAAAATGAGGACCCAAATTGTTGGGAACAATATGCTGGCTCTGTAAATCACTTAGAGAGGGCTATAAAATACTATGAAGTGGTACATAAGTCTAAGTGCTTTTGGGTTTAAAGATAGTAAGTTGCCTAAATTACCTCAGTACAGTTTAAAGATGAGGAGTGATTTGAAGTTTTCCTAGCTTTAAAATGAAAAGACACTTTATCCACCATTGCTATCAGTTTAAAATAAAATTACTAAATCTAAGTAGTAGCACAAATAAAGAGCATATTTTCTACTTATGTAAAAAGAGGAAGATACTTCATCATGTTGGCATTTCTGATTGGAATGTAATTGAATTCCAGAACCCATTGGCACTAAAAGAAACGAAATGAATGATAAATATGATAACTTCTAAATGCCTGAATCATATACTTGAAGATGAAAGTGTACACAAGCCAAAAAGGAGAAAGATGATTCCCATAAGGCACTGTGTGAAAACCATACCTTAAAAATTTAACTAACCTTTAAGTAATCTTTTCTCAGCTCAGTAGTTGATTTTGGCTTATTTGATTCTTGAGTCAGATGTTTTGAGTTCAATAACAGACAACCATTATTTCATGTAGATCCCTTGCCTGCAATTGCTGCCATAACATCAGATCTGATAATACTCCTGGCGAAACACAGTTCTATCAAGATGACCTACAATGGATAAAATAGATCTTTCTATTCGCTTGTAGAAGTTAATTATCTCCAGGGGCTTCATGAACAAGATTTTGCCTTCTCTTTTCTGTTCTAATCAATGTGAGTAGCAGAGGTTCAGAAATAACTCACATGATAATCCATGACATGAAGATGCAAGCAGAGCTAATCACTTACCTAGACTGATTGCTCATAAGCTTCATTTCATTTTATAAGATTCACCCAGCAATATTTATTGCTTAAGCTTGTCTGAAGAAAATTTAAATTCAGATGGCTCACTGTGACATATTTCCAAGCAAAAAAAGATATCAAACTCCACAATGACTATCCTGCAGTAAGAAAAGTTACAGAGAAACAGTTTTCTATTTTTTCTCCTGTCTGATGTTACAACTGATGCGTTATAAATGCTTTGGCATCAGAGTACACTTTGATGAATCAATACATATTAATTTACAGTATACTACATGTTCTAGAGCATTCAAGGAGAGATCCAATACTTATTAGGATGCTATCCAATTTCTATAGAAGTTTCATTAACTTACATGGAATTCAATATATATAAAATGGTCCAAACAGTCCCTTTCTTAGACTCCTGTACAGAGGTGATCATAGATAAATGTCATATTTTGCCCTATTTATTCATATGCTCTATGCTTTCTGTTTTTCTTTTCCCCAAAACAGAATAAAACTACAACCCTGGGAGAATTGGAAAGTTCATCTGGATTCAGACCATGGCACTTTGGAATGTGTCCATGGAGCTCGCTTGACACAACTAACCATTTCCCGTTTTGTTTCCCTTGAGAATTTCCATGCTGATATTTATCAAAATACAGTTTTTCGTCAATTTATTTTTCAGAAATAAAAACTTTTAATGTTTTTGCATCATATATCATCAACAATATCTCCAATCTTGTTATAAAATGCAAAACCATGACTGGCGCTGGACATATGCCCTTCCCCAGGGACTTGGCTCAACAAATTCCCATGGCATATTGGAAATAGTAATAGTAAAATGCCCTTTTTTGTAAACAATCATGAAAAATAGAAAGACCAGCCATTTGTTTTTACAAAACAGTTTATGATCTGAGAATTTAAGGACCCCCATAGTTCTCATACCAGATTGCTTAGAGTTCTAGTTTCCCAGGAAATAAACTTTCAGAGACCACCTAATTTATAGTGCAGTAGATGTATTACTACATGTCAATAATGTGTTAGATCATTACAAGAGAAGCATGAAACAATATGTTGCAATATGAAGAATGCCTGGACAATATGATCATCCAGCTGATTCTTTTCACATTTAATTTTCTGTTCCTCTTCTCCAAAACTCTTCACTCTTTAGCCCAACAATTACTTTGTTCATCTAGCTCAGTGTTTTTCAACCTGGCAACTTGCATCACCAAACATTTTGATGCTTCTCACTTGTTAATAGATAGGAATTCCTATCCTATTATAAAAAATAGAAGGTTTTTAGCGTATGCAAGTGACATTATATGTATCATGCAATACAAATAATTTAAATTAAAATCTACATAATTTGCATCATTGTGTAACTAATGTGAGTTACCTAAGGCATACCATTTCACTTTGGATTCTTCCAAGACACCTTTGATTATTAGTAATAGCAATAGCACGTAGACTTGTCTACTGCTTTACAGCCCTATCTAAGCAGTTTACAGAATCAGCATGTTGTCCCAACAATATGGGTCCTCATTTTACTAACCTTGGAAGGATGGAAGGCTGAGTCAACCTTAAACTGGTCAGAATTGAACTTCTGATAGTGACCACAGTTCTTATTAGTAATCCTCTTGCCTCATAGTACAAACAGTTGTCAAATATTAATTTTCATGAAATTAGTTTTTAAACCTTTACCACTTCAGAATCCAAAACCAATTAAAAATGATTTACAAATTGTAAATGATGAGAAAAAGTATAATTTCAAGATATCCAAACAAAATCAGACTTTCTTATGTTCTAATTTAGAAGGATATAGAGTCCCAGATAGCATTGATGCATTTCTTCCCAGGCTTTCCATATAAGGGAAACTTCAATATGAGATGGAGGAAGAGTTTTCATCTGGGACAGACAATGCTTGCCATTAATCAGGATAAATAACCCTACAAGGAGTCTCAAATCATAGAGATGTAGCAGAGGGACTTGAACACGGTCTGCAAGATATTACTTAAATCTTCAATTTTGCCAGCTTTCTCTCATAAAAATGGCAGAGAGAACTAGAGAAAACTGGAGGCAATATGACCTTGTTCTCCAGATGTCAGATGTTCAAGCCATTCTAACCCATAAGCAACCTTGTTTATTGATGTTTCTGTGATGTTGGTGGTACCCTGGAGAAAACAAATAATATATGGTAGATTTCTTATTTAAGGCAGGATCTATGTAATGCAATTTTCATAGCAGCTATTCTTAAAATCTGAGTATGAAGAAGCTTTTCCTGAGTTCTGAATCTGGAATATCTCTTGTTTGGAATCAGATATAAATTAGGGACATTGTTCCAAACACCACAAGGCATGAATCAGCTTTCAAAATGCAGTAACTGCTACTATCTTGAATTTTTTAGACAAATTCTTGAATATAGCTGTATCTAACCTCTGTATTTTCCTGTTGTCAATCAGATGTCTTCTTCAGCTTTGTTCCAAAAGATCTTTTAACTGGGGACAAGAAGAGTCATACATACATGCAAAGCAATTCTCTAGCTGCTTTCCTAATCTTTTTTATCTGAATAACATTTATAAATATGTTGGCAGCTGCTGGAAATGTGTTAAACTTTACTCTTAATGTCAAGCATCCTTCAGCTTGTCTTACGTTTTGCCCTTTGGTCTCAAGCTGCTTTTCTGGTATGCTTCATGGTTGCTAATTCCAAATGCTACCCTAAAATGGGTTAACAAGAAAATAATCTTAAACCATGAAGCCATGTTTGCTCATTTAAAAACTTTCACTGATAAGCATACAGAATATAAATAAAAATTCAAGCAAAATTCCTTATAAAGCTAAATAATCCTATTTATTCTCCTTCTGATATCCTGAATAACTAGTCCAAATTGAATATGAGGTACTCAAAGAAAAGAAGTTTGTTCACAAAGTTTTCCAAGCAGATGCAAGTGATATCTTCCCTAATTTTTTTTTTAGGGTTAGAAAGTTTTTAAACTTCTGATTTGCTATCTTCGACTTGTAGATCATTCATTTATCTGTCATCACATAAGTCCTCTTACATTAACAGTTCCCTTGCTTGCCTATAAGCTGAATGTATGAGCTTGGGATCAGGTTTGTTACTGTTTTTAGGAATAAGTGCAATTCTAGAAATCTATGATTCAGAAATCCAGTCTTTGATTCAGTGGATCTCACATGAGAAACTAAAACACCTTTCTTTTCAGCATATTTCACTCTCCAAAGCTGCTTTGTTGCTGATACCTTCAGATTCCTTCCATACTCTCTCAGCATACATTTTTCTTCTCTTTAAAATGCTGTTGTACATGGTGAAAAGCCCAACACTCCCTTCGGCCTCAACTAAGAGGTAATAATTAATATTGGATGGATAGTATACTGTAACAGTTCGTGTCTTACTTTACTTTCCCTATCACAATTAAACAAAATCTGTAGAAGCAATACATGCCAACTCACTGGGGTGATTGCTCTGCCTGAACATTTGGACAGAATTCATCACCAGCTGACTTCACATATTTGTTGCTGGGTCAACCCCATTTCAGATTCCAGTGAGTGACTCAGATAGTTAATTGTGTTCCTAATTGCAGCTGCCATAGTATTGTAATGACTTTTTTAATGGCATTACTATCAGAGCAGACATGCAGGATTTGTCCAGACATTTATTAATTCAGCGTTCAATAATGGGTGTCCAGAATCATCCAGGAAAACGTGTCTATGACTGTTGTTTGTTCCTACAATCCAATATTTGAAATCCATTGCCTCTGCTTCTAAACCTAAAGATCTGCCCACCAGATGGTTTGGATTACAAGGCCAGTAATCCCTTGTCAGTGGTCATGATGCTGAGCTGATAGGAATCAGTCCAAAATATCCAGAGTAGTGGCAATTTATCAGGCAAACTGGATAAGTGCCTCTCCTTCCTGCTGGAGGCCAAATAATTTATAGATTCCCAGTAGAGCTCTTAATGAGCACCATGGCTTTCCCTGACCCCTGATGCCACAACCCATGAGACTTTTTAAAATATAAATCCTTTCCCCTTTTTTCTTGTTATGTTAATGCTAATATACACTTGCTAGCAGCTGAAAAATGAAAGCACAACTCTTTGGTCAGGGTTAAAGCTCAGTTTAAAGAGAAAGGTGGGATCAGTTTAGGTAGGGTCTCTCAGACAGACTGGGCTCCTTCTTATTGTACAAGCAACTTAGAATTCTCTGACAGAATATACATGCAAAGGTAAAGGCATACGACAGCCCTCAGGGGTGATGATGCTACTATTGAAATGGAAGCAATTTCCCTTCCAGCAGCCCATGCACAGAACTGAACCAGGGAATCACTCTAGAAAATACAATAAGGCAGGCACATCTTGAGAAGATAACAGTAGCAGGTTATCATTTCTGTTTTGTATTTGGGAAAAATTGAGAGACAGGAGTAGAAAATGGAGGCTTTGAGTAATTGACTATTGGGCACATAATGGTGGGATCTCACCAAATTGCAGATGAATTGCTGACAGCATTAGGTGCAGTATTAGCATTAGGTGCAGTAGTAGATGGCGGGAAATTTCAGCTTGGTGTGCCTATTTCTTTGAAAATCCAGATAGGCACCCCCAAAAAAAAATCTGAAGCACCTCCCCATTTTTCTCTCTTTTTTACCACTCCTAATGACCCGTTTTCAGCTTTGCTCTTCATAAATTCTAAGTTCACCATCTTGTTTGCACAAAACTGAGGACAATTGATTTTCAGGAAAGGAAGAAACAGATCAAATATTTTGTAATGAAGAAAACAAAAGAGGATGATTACCAAGTGCTAGCTCTGAAGTATACCACCACTTTCTTCTTTAGGGAAGAAAGTGGGACAGGAACTACCTTTCCAAGCAATTCTCACAAAGAAGTGAAGAGTGAAATGCAAATTTTCTTTCTTCAGGAGCTTTAGCCTTGTAAATCATTCTGTCTGCTTTTTATTGCTGCTGATATCTCAATTTTACAACATTCCTGTTTTTTTTAAAATACTCTTTTTGAAATGAGATGACGTTCAATTTATCAGCACCAAACTATCTGGCTAGTCTTTGTTATATTTTGAAATCTGCATTTCTAAAAGCTAAGAAACACTAGTATAATTCAGAATGGGACAAAGTTTCACAGTTTTGTTAAACAAATGTGTATATGCCTGCCCATCTTAAACGAACTCTGGTGGCTCACAACTTTAGGATACAAATATACATAGAATAACATGACTTGGAAGGGACCTCGGAGGCCTTCTAGTCCAGCCCCCTGTTCAAGCAGGGGACCTATACCATTTCAGATAAATGGCTCACCAGTATTTTTTTAAAAGCCTCCAGTAATGGAGTATCCACAGTTTCTGAAGGCAAGCTGTTCCACTTGTTTATTTTTCTTGCTGTCATGAACTTTTTCCTTAATTCTAGGTTGCTTCTTTTCTTGATTAGTTTCCATCCATTGTTTCTCATCTTGCCTTCTGATACTTTGAAAAATAGGTTGACTTCCTGTTGTGGCAGCCCATCAAATATTGGAATACTGCTATCATGTCACCCTAGTCCTTCTTTTCACTAGACCAGACATTCTCAATTCCTGCAAACAGTAAAACCCAAAGCAGAAATCCTGATGCAATAAACCTTCTGATGCAAAACTTGAGGAAAAAGCAGACTTTTAAACTTTTCAGAAATTTAAAAATGTAGGAACCTAATGGAACTTGAAGAAGGATGTTCTGTAGGGCAGGGACTGCCAAGGAAAAAGAAGCATTAAAGAAAAAAAGTACTGGAGCATGTCTAAGCTATCTAAACTGGAGAATCACCACATCACGAAAAGATGTTGAGACTTTAGAAAAAGTGCAAAGAAGAGCAACTAAGATGATTAAAGGCCTGAAGATTAAACATATGAAGAACAGTTGCAGGAATTTGGTATGGCCAGTCTAGAGACAAGAAGGATTAGGGGTATCATGATAGCAATATTCCAGTATTTGAGGGGCTGAAGGGTGGTTAATTTATTTTCTAAAGCACCAGAAAGCAAGACAAGAAACAATGGATGGGAACTAATTAAGAAAAGAAGGAACCTGAAATTAAGGAGAACCTTCCTAACAATGGGAACAATTAACTAGAACAGCTTACATTCAGAAGTTGTAGGTGCTTCATCACTGGAGGTTTTAAAGAAAAGAACAGGCACCTGTCTGAAATGGTATAGGGTCTCCTGCTTGAGTAGCAGGTTGGACTAAAAGATCTCCAAGGACCCTTTCAGCCCTATTTTGATTGATTGATTGGTAGGACTGGCAGATACTTTCAGGGAGAAGTGGTCCTGCAAATAGCGTTGTCCTATGTCACGTAAGCCTTTAAATGTTGTAACCAGCACCAAGAACTGCATTATCACACGAGCACAAGACTGATCAGACTTTATAGAACCATAGTGACTATTTAAGCTGCAGTTACCACTTATTGCTAAATTTGGAGGAATCCAGATTAAATTATCCCTGAAAGGGGACTGTCCAACTTCTTTTTAAATACAAAAGGAAAAGCCCACTAATTCTCTGGTAATTGGCCCACTCTACTTACTATTAGGAATTTTTAATAACATTTATTTAGATTCTGCCTTCCTGTAATTTATGTCTTTCCTTTTAGCCAAGATCCTTTTTAAATGGCTTTGATATTAGTGTTCCACGTTATAAATGTTATAAACTGTAGCTACTACCTGCAATGAGGAAAGCAGGAAAATCAGTTGATATAAATCTTATTTCACTTTACATAATGTTGGCATATTGATCTTCTCAGAAAGTTCTTTTCCTCTCAGATAATTTATTATAGGGGTGGGTACAGCTTTCTGGTTCATAGCTTGTTAGGTTTGTTCCTATGTAATTTCAAGGTGTTGACAGATACTCTGAACCCACAGTCTGGCACATAGGCAGTTATGTTTATAATATAATATTACTCTCCTCTCATATATGGATTTAGTGATCTTATTGCCAGTATTTCTGTGACACTTGTGGATGTAGATTGCCCTCCAGCTTAATACTGCTATTTGCACATGATTCTCTGATGGTCTTGCATTTAGTGGGAATGCTTTCAAGTGTAGGTTGAACTAAATTTGAGGGAGAAATATTGCTTTCAGAAGCTTGAAGCAATAGCAATTTTCACGAGCTCTTCTCCTCTTAAAATTATGGAATGTAAGACCCAGAATGGACTTTGAAAACCATCTGCCTACTGTAGGAATTTTCTACTAAATTATCATATCCTTGACAGAAAACAATCCATCTTCTTCCCAACATCTCCAGAAAAGGATTACCCACTATCTCTATTGTTGAACAGATCTTAGGTTAGGACATTTTTTTTCCTGAGGTCTAAAAGAAATCTAATTCTTTGTAATGTAAACTTGTTGTTTCTTGTTCTGCCTTCAGGGCAGTCAGGATTATTTCCGGGATTATTTCCAGGAATAATTCAGAATAACAGAATAACAGAGTTGGAGGGATCTTGGGGTCTTTTAATCCAATACCCTGCTCAAGCAGGAAATCCTATACCATTTCAGATAAATGGTTATCCAATCTCTTCTTAAAAACTTCCAGTGATGGAACACCCACAACTATTGATTAATTCTTCTCACTGTCCTTATTTCTAGATTGGTTCTCTCCTTGATTAGCTTTCATCCATTGCTTCTTATTTTGCCTTCAAGTGCTTTGGAGAATAGGTTGACTCCCTCTTTTTTAAGGCAGCCCCTTAGTTATTGGAAGAGTGCTATCATGTCACCCTTAGTTCTTCTTTTCATTAAACTAGACATATCCAATTCCTTAGCCTCCAGTTCCCTAATCATTTTTGTTGCTCTTCTCTGCATTCTTTGTAGAGTCTCAACATCTTTTATATATCATGGCAACCAAAACTGGATGCAATATTATAACTGTGGTCTTACCAAAGTATTATACAATGGTGCTAACACTTCACATGATTTTGATTTTATCTGTCAGTTAATGCAGTCTAGGATCGTGTTGGCTTTTTTGGTAGCTGCACCACACTACTGGCTCACATTTAAGTGATTGTCCGCTAGAATTTTTTAAGATTCTCACAGTTACTACTATTGGGCCAGGTAAATTGAATTGTTTCAACAATAGGGAGTCATGTGTTCCCAGTACTATCTTCTGGGATCTTCCGTGCATTCTGGTCAGTTGAAGTTGTCATATTAGTTTGTTCTTAAAGCTTTACGTGAATACATCCAATGTTTTACATTTACTTTGAAAAATAGAAATGAATGGGGACAATTTGTTTTGTTTGCCATCATGAAGGAAATAAAGGGAAGCATTCTGAAATTCATCGTTCTTCTTGAATCAATAGTTTTTATTTTGCTTTTTAAAAGATAATCAGATCTAGATTTTCGGAGGTAGCATTCTCATGGAAAGATGAGCCTTTAAACATTTCCAATCCATTCCACATTTTTTCTTCTTCCTTTCCCTTTCATTGATGTTTTCAGTACTAATTTTATGCTAATCTGATCCTATGTATCCTAATATCCTTTCAATTTTCCCTTATTTTCTATTTAAAACTTCAGAGCTGGGTGAAAATCTGATGTTGATTACAGTGGTGGGATTCAAAAATTTTTACTGCCGGTTCTGTGGGCATGGCTTGGTGGGCATGGCAGGGGAAGGATGCTGTAAAATCTCCATTCCCTTTCCACTCCAGGGGAAGGATACTAACAGATAACAGATAATCAGAGTTGG